>JAGFZM010005946.1:0-18387 GCA_017657215.1 Limnothrissa miodon
TCTCTCTCTCTCTCTCTCTCTCTCTCTCTCTCTCTCTCTCTCTCTCTTTCCTCTCTCTCCCCCTTTCTCTCCTCACACAGAGGTTAATGAGCGGGAGTGGGTCAGATAAGTTCAACAGCTCAGAGCAACCACACAAAAAGACAGTGTGTGCGCGCGCACGCAAGTGGGAGGGAGGCTTTGGCTTGGAGGGCGACTAGAATTGAAGTATTGAATCAGACACTGAATGCAATTGTGCTTGTGTGTATGTGTGTGTGTGTGCACGCAAGAGAGAGAGGCAAAGAACGTTTGGAAGAAGGAAGACGAGAAGAAGACAAAGGCAGGGATAAGTGGAGGGAGAGAAGGAGAGAAAGAAAGAACTGCATTCAGAGAGAGCACAATTGAGAGAGAAAAAAGAGAGAGAGAGAGGAGCAAGAGAGTGAGCCAAAAGCATTCTGAGAGGGAGTGCCTGAAAAAGAAAGAATGGGAGAGAGAAAGAGAGAGAGAGAGAGAGAGAGAGAGAGAGAGAGAGAGAGAGAGAGAGAGAGAGAGAGAGAGAGAGAAGGAAAAAAAGAAAGCGAGCGATAGTGCCTAAAGCCTTGGCAGGGCTGACATGTGTGTCTGTGTGTGTGTCTGTGTGTGTGTGCACATGTGTGCGCGTGTGTGTACTGTATGTGTGTGGGGTTGTGGCAGTGGTCACGCTTGGCAGAAAGCGTGGCTTGGGCAGAGAGAAATTGGCTCTTGGCCACCAGCATTGAGGCCTCCGCAGCAGCAGCAACAGCAGCAGGAGGAGGAGGAGGAGGAGGAGGAGGGGGGGAAGCAGAAGCTGAGTGAAGGCCATGGCAGGAGGACCAGGAGCGCAGGAGGACCAGGAGTGAAGCCCCCAGGAGGCTCTGGATGGATCCTTACTTGGCTGGCTGACGGCGCTGGCTGGCTGCTTGGACGGAGGCTTTGGCTGGCGGCTGGAGGCTGTTTGGCTGACTGGCTGACTGGCTGACTGGCTTGCTTGCTGGCTGGCTGGTGCTCGCGAGGTTCAGGCCACATGAAGAGGGCTTTTGTCTGGGCAAAGATGGGGCACGTGGGAGGGGAATGAACGGCCCTCCGATTACCTCCTCACCCCAGCCCCTCCAACCCCCTCACCCAGCCATCATTCTCTCTTCTCCATCCTATCGCTCCAGTGCACTACACTCAGAGAGAAAGACACACACACACAGACAAATACACAGGATTACACACACACACACAACTCCCACTTTCTCCGTGCACACACACACACACACACACACACACACACACACACACACAATTCCAGGCCCTCCTATACCCTAATCACAGATGAGTCTGAGTGCATCCCTAAATCTTCTCTGCTTTATGGATTTATTATCCTCTCCCCTCTTCCTCTGCCGACTAGAACAAAATGCATTTGCACTCAAAAGCCAGGCAGTTCAGAAACCATTCAACCCAACCCAAGTCATTTGACATTTGACCACAGTTGAAACACAGTGCAAACCCATATGTATGATCACACACTCAGACAGTAGTCAATAGCCCAGTTCAAGATCACTGAATGCTGTCTGTTGGAAAAAGAAACCAGAAAAATTGATGAAACAAGGACTGAATAATGAACCAATAACTAATGTTTACTGAATGGGGAATATGAAAATAAAACTGAAAGTAATTCACTGTCTTCCATTTTATTAGTTGCAATTTATTAGTTGTATCAGATTTTCTCAAACGAAGGGGCCGTGGATTGGGTCACACCGGAATTTCTCCTTCAGGGAAGGTTTCTATAGAGCAGCCAGTCGTGGATGCTAAGCTAATTAGGCTAATCAGTGGTCCTAGCTCTAATGACCTGCTCATTGACAGTGAGTCCACTAGCCTATGGCAACATATTGGAGCAGACACAGCAAAAGCCAGAGATGTGTCTGGTGTGCATTTCCGAAGGTCTGAAGGTCTGAAATAAAGCCAGTGAATGTGAGCAAGAGGAGCTGAAGAGATGGGCTCAGCGCCGTACAGTACATCAGAGGCTCTGGTTCTGGCCGAGGACGGACTTAAAGGGAATTCAGCTCAGAGGAACAACTCTCTCAGCAAAACATCTGAGCAGGAGTTCTCTGCTCCTTCGCGTAAATCCACCCTCTCAGCTGAGGGGGGGAAATAATGTGTGATACCTTCATATTCCAGGATATAAATGTGTGTGCCTAGTGTGTGCCTAGTTTCCACCTGTCTCAAGAGGATGAGGGATCAAGACAGCAAAAAGCATCGAAAATAGGAGAGAAGAAAAAAATCTTACTGGCAGATGGTGTGACACCGTTTTCATTCGTGAATTTGTTTACGTCAAACAAATACGACATCAACATTACGCGAGCCATAAATTATAAATGTGACTAAAAAAAAATCATCTGTCTTTTCCTCCCCCCCTCCGTATTTCTTTCTCTCTGTCAGTCTCATTCCCTTTCTCTCTCCCTCTCACTCACTCTCAAACAAAACACTGGTCGCAGCCATTTATCAAGAGCATGGATGATGTTTTTTAAGTCTTTTTGATTCACGACGGATCGCAAATTGTTGACGCTGTTGACTGATGTGGAGTCGGCCCTAAGTGAGTGATGGTAATGGGACGATAATGATCTGTGCTAAGGCGTCTCTGAGCTCCCAGCGGATGCGTCATGAACAGGTCTTATTATGCAGTCTAACCCCCCACCCCCCCGCCTCCCAAATAACAGGAGATACTCTGACATGCACCTCACAACGAGGGATAGAAACGAGGGAATAAGACAGACAGGAAAAGAGAGAGAGAGAGAGAGAGAGAGAGAGAGACTGAGAAAAAGAGAGAGAAAGACAGAGAGAGAAACTGAGAAAGAGAGAGAGACAGTCTGAGAGAGATAGTGAGAAAGACACTGACATAGAGAGACAGAGAGAGAGAGCGAGAGAGAGAGAGAGAGTAGCTGACAGCCTGACAGCAGACTTGGGGAGGCACACACAGAGGGAGAAATAGGACGAGTTAGACAGGAAGGGTGAGGAGGAGCAGCAGAGCCATGAGAGATGGGGAGGAGGAGGAGGGGAGGGAGAGAGGGAGGGGTGGGGTGGGGGGCAGAGATCTCTCTATCGGATGCCAGGGTCTTTGATCTGTGCCGGAGCGTTGCGCCGGGCGAATGAGTCTCCTGTCAGACCGGGGGAAAGAGAGAAAGAGGAGGGAGGGAGAGAAGAAGGGAGGGAGAGAGAGGGAGGGAGGGCAGCAAGCGCCGAGTGAAATCGCCTGTGTGTGATGATGAAACCCAGATGTGGCATCCCCACTCCTTTCAGCTCTCTCCCCCTCCCTGTCTCTTTATGTGTGTGTGTGCGTGTGCGAAGTCGTCAGGGGGAATGGCAGAGGGGAGGGAGTGAATGAGAGGCTTGGCGATCTATCACCGTGGCAACGCGCTGTCACTCCATTCAGCTGGCCCTGACAGCCCACACCGCCTGCGCTGTCAGCCCGTGCCGTGCTCACACACATGGACACACACATGCACAGAGACACTCGCTCATGTGCGCACATACAGACACACACACACACACACACACACACAAAAGTGCACATGCATATGGATATATGCACACATGCATATATTCACAGGCATACACACACACACACACACACACACACACACACGCTCGCAAAAGAACAGACACTTCCTCTGTCTCTCTCCTAAGATCACACTCACATACACCCAGGCACACTTCATTTAAACCTATTAACACAAGCCAAAAGCAAGGCCACAAGACCACAGACCTGCAATATTATGCTATATAATACTAAAACCCCCTCTCTCGCTCTTCCTCTCCCTCTCTCCATTCCTCTCCCTCTCTTTTCTTCCCCCTCTCTTCCTCTCCCTTTTACACACACACACAGTCTTTCACACACAATAACACACACACACAGCAACTAATGGAGATGTAAATATTCAGTGATGAATACATGAATGAATGAATTAATGACATTAACAAATTAACTAATCAATAGATGAGCAAATGGATGAATGAATGAATGAATGAATGAATAGATGACTGACTGAATGAATGAATTATATGGAATTCCCAGCTCTGCCTTCTCATTAGGCCCGTGCGCAATGAACTGTTGTCCTTGGCTGGAATGGGAGCGTCTAACAGACAGCTTGATCTCACGGCTTATGCTAAGGAACTGTGGGAAACCTGTTGGAGCCCAGTGAGCTTTGCTGATGTGCAAGCACACGGCTACTGGTAAAGCCATGGTAAACCATGTTACACCCTATCTGGGGCTTAGAGAGTCTTTAACATCACCAGACACACACACACACACACACACACACACACACACACACACACACACACACACACAGAGAACAATCCTCAAATCTGAAGCGGGTGATGAACACTAGGGGCCTCCACTACCACACATGGTTACAAATGTGCTATTGACATGGTTCCAAGTAGACAAATACACTTTTTTTATGGGGGCTTTCTCAAGGTTTGATAGGATGAAAGGCAAGCATGAGCCAGTGCCACAGGGGCCTCAGACCACCAGGCAGAAGTGTAACAGTCTTCTCAACCATCCACATACACCAGCTGATTATATTAACTATTAATAAAAGCACTGCTTTTAGAGGTAAATATATATTTTCTCCAAAAATAACTAAATTGGCTTTAGATATTTGTCTACATGATGAAGCTGATCTTTTATGTCCTAAAAGTGATAATTCTTTCTTTTCTCCAAACATATGCAAAGCAGAACTGTTCAGCCAAAAAGATCAACTAATTTGTGAAATCAAACAAAGTGTTAACATTACTAGATTACCAGGAAGGGCCTGACAGCTCAAGATTCTTCCAGAAGCTTCTGTGGATTTCCTTTTTTGATTTTCATGTGTGGGATAGCAGAAAGGAGGAATGAATCCAACCTACTCATGGCAAGAACGACTCATCCGAAAGAACCACTCACCTTTCTACAGAGTGGATTTCCAGCTTTGTGAAAGAGTGTGAACTGAAAGAGGAGGGGAAGGGAAAGGGAAGAGTTGCAACAGCGTGCCGAGTGGCACCTGACGGCTCCCACGCCACCTGCCACGCTACGCTGCGAAACAGCCGGCAGGCCTGCCTCCTCCTCCGGATGTCCCGCTCCTGTGGTTTTCTGTGACGGAGATGACAGGAGATCAGAGAGGCTGCCAGATGCCTGCGGGTTACGGTCAAGTTTGGTCCTGCCGTTGCGAGGGAATGACGGTGTGTTACGCAAACATGTGCTAATGTGCTACAATGTGCTAATTGGCCTGAGGAGCAGTGACACACTGCACTCACTCTGTGTGAGTCCAGGGAAATGGTCAAATCTTTACCAGTGATTAATACAGAAATGCATCTAAAAACAGTGAGCAATGAACATTTGAATGAACGTTTGGTCTGAGTGGTCTAAGCAAAAAAGGTATTATCTTAGTACTGCTATAAGTGAACATTCCGGCAAGCAAAGTCTTTTATCAGAGCTGATTGTGATACACTGACTGCTTTCTCTGTGCTTTAAAAAAAGGCTGGATTCCGATTAGAAAACCCGAACACTGTGTTTGGGCTTTCATTTCTATCCTTTGCCTCAGTTTGCTCAGTCGGAGAAACCATGATAAGTTGGCTTTTTCTGCCGCACTCGGATTTGAAATAGGTGATAATGCAGTAAACATTAGTCACAGGGGTTATTCAAGGCGGGTCACTCATTGATGTTTTATAAAAGGTGGTGAAATTTTTAACTTGAGCGCAAGACCTCGAGGTTTGGTTTGTATGTGTGTGTGTGTGTATGTGTGAGTGTGTATGTCAGAGAAACACAGACAGAGAGAGAGAGAGAGAGAGAGAGAGTGTGTGTGTGTGTGTGTGTGTGTAGCATGTGTTTGCGAATGTGAACATAACACTGCTCACTGAGTGAGCTGTGAAGGCTCTCCTGCATTTTGTTAGGTAAATGATTGAACTGGGCTGCTGTACACACACACACACACACACACACAAACATAGAGAGTGAGAGAGAAGTTTGTCAGACCAGCTCTACTGTGAAGATAAGTGAAACCTGGGTGAGGGTGTGAAAGTGTGAAGGTAATGATGCAACAGTGCTCACACACACACACACACACACACACACCTGCGCACACACTTGAAAACAAAGATAAATGTGTGAATAAACAAGAAAAACACATATGTTTGTTTGTGTATGTCCTAAGGCTAACTGATTATTCTGCAACATTTCCCATTGTGTGTGTGTGTGTTTGTGGTGTGCACATGCATTTAAATCAGACTTAGGTGTACTGTGTGTGTGTGTGTGTGTGTGTGTGAGTGAACTTGTCTTTTATATCTGTGAGTTGAGGTGAAAAGAAGGAGAAATAAAGAACAAACAGTGTGTGTGTATGTGTGTGTGTGTGTGTGTGTGAAATTTGTTCTGTGTGTGTGTGTGTGTGTGTGTTCCTTTAATCTCGGTTGAGGTTGTGTGAGGCCAGCGAGTGGCGTGGTGTTTAATTAAGATGAAGCTGGCGTGCCCAGACTCCTGCAGGCTCACTCCAAAAGCGCAGCCACTGCAGCCAGCAAGGGTAAACAGGGACAGTGTGGCGGCGGGGACATCATTACCCAACCCCTCTGTCTCAGCTCCAGAGTGCAGATGCCCACACACACACACACACACACACACACTCACACACACACACACACACACACACCGTAGATCATCAACCATCCCTTTCTCTCTCTCTCTTTCTCCCTCTCTCTCTTAGACACACACACACACACAAAGTCACACACACAGCGCAGAAAAACAGAGATGCCTCTCTGTCCCACACACACACACACAGATAGAGACACACACACACAGACACAGAGCGCAGTGAGGCACAGCAATGATCTCCGTCTAGCCTCAGACGCAGGAGATCCCTCCACGGCTGTCGAGAAAAACCCACTCATCCCCGACTCTGATAACAGCTGTGAGATTTTGTTCTCAGAGCACACACACACAAACACACACACACAAACAAAAGCACAGAGAACAGGGCGGTATTTCCAGTTTATTTCAAGCCCAGACTATTTATTGTGCTCTCCTGTTGTTGTCTTGTCTGCTGTCTGACAAGAAATGGAGTATAATACGCAGTCAAACAATCCTGCTTGTTTGATGGGTGAGAACAGGTAGACGTTACCACTGCAGTGGCAAAGCATAAATATAAATACAAATATAAATATAACCTTATTCCTACTATCGGTGAAGGATAATTCTTCCCCTGCTCATCTGTTTAGTCCAATATAATGTCGACTTTTGAATATATGAATTTTTTAAATAGATGTGTGATATTAAGGCTGCTGTTTGGGCTTGTGACTGTAATGACCTCTCTTTCCTCAGATGGTCTACTGAAGCATTCATGTGTGGCTGGCATTTAGTGTGTGTGTGTGTGTGTGTGTGTGTGTGTTTGTACATGATCATACATTTGTATGAGTGTATATGTTTGTATGCCTGAAATAATCAATGTGAAATTGTGCATTTAATCATTTGTGTATATTTGCTTGCTGTCTGTGTGTGTGTATGTGTGTGTGTGTGTGTTTGCGTGTACGTATCCCGTGCGTGTCGGTGTGCATCTGACTGTGCACTCGCTAGCTGAGCTGTGTGAGAGCAGGGTGAGTGTGCGTGTGTATGTATGTGTGTGTGCGTGCGCACGTGTGTGTGTGTTTCATGTACGGAGGGCCTCGCTGCTGCGGCAGCGTGACAGGCCCATAAATCAGCCCGCCTCGCACATTAGCCGACGTTTGCAGGCCAATAAAACGATAGCTTATCAGTGGCCCCGTCAGCTAACACGCTCAGTGAGAGCTGGTTGACCACACCCGCCCCCCGCCCTGCCCCACCCTCACCCCCACACACACACACACACACACACATAGACACTCAGACAGGAGTGCTGAGACGACCAAGATGATCTCTGTGGCTAGGCTGTTTCTATCTGCTGACAGGCCAGCGCAGCGCTTTATCTGTTCCAACTGGGCCTTTTTCAGTCAGACCACAACAGATGCTTCCAAAAATGACTGTCTGGTCAATTTGAGTGCTCCTTATACACACACGCATGCACACACTCACACAAGTGCGCACACAGACGACTAGACACACACCTCAATTCCATGCTAACCCACATGCATACACATACATACACACACACAAACTTCAAACAAATGCACAGACGCACGCATGCACAAGACTAAACACACAGCTTAATCCTACGGTAACCCACATAGATGCACACACACACACACACACACACATACACACACATACACGCACACACATTACAAACCTCTTCTAACACACACAACTTGTCTGACCATGACCATGACTCTTCAGGTTTAGGCATTAGCACGTGTGACCCAAGGGTATATGACTCAACACCGTACCTATACCTGCCTAACACACACACACACGTGCAGCAAAAATAAATATCCACACCCTTTAAACACACATGCATGCACACACATGCACGCACACATACACATGTGCACCAGACACATGCCCACACACACACACACGCCACGCACACAGCATGCAGCAGCCACTGCAGCAGCTCTGAAATAAACACACAAAGGTCAGAAATAGCAGGCCTATATCTTATCCACCGTACCCAGTAGCACCCCTACACACACACACACACGACGCACGTTCCAGCCACAGCCAGTCAGACATGCTCAGTGGGGATGGCCCTGGGTTGTTGTGCTCACCCGTGCGCTATTCCAAGCCTGCCAACGACTGCTCCGTCCCTGTTTGAAATTCTATTCCGGGACCTTGACCCGTGCTGGGGCTGGGTGCGTGCTACAGCAAACAAAACAGCCAGTCACACACACACATACACACACACACACACACACACACATGGCGCACATACACACACACACACACACACAAACCTGATGTATAGACCCTAGCCTAGTGGTGTGCGCACTAGTGTGTGTGTGTGTGTGTGTGTGTGTGTGTGTGTGTATGTCTCTGTGTGTAGTGAGGTGTGGGGGTGTGAGACAAGCCTAGACAGCCTGGGTCAGAGACAAACTGAGTGTCGTCGATTTTAGCTATAGCGCCGCTGGTCCTGACACACGGGGACACGCTCCGCTTGGCAGCCTGTCAAAGCCACCGGTGGACTGGGCCACACTGCACAGCACAGCCCAGCGTTGTCAGCTGCGTACCGGCTTGGGGACGCTGAAGTTAAGGGTGGCTCTCTGGTGACTAATAGAAGCAATCCCCCCTTCTTCTCCTCCTCCTCCTCCTCCTCCTCCTCTCTGATCCCTGACTCTGCTGTTCTCTCTGCTCCTCCCCCTCTTCCACTCACTGAAGCTCATCTTTCCATCAGCAGAGCACAGTCACAAGATTTAGCTCCTCATGCACACACACAGACACATAAACACACACACACACACACACACACAGAAATACACTATCATACAATTGTTAACACACACACAAATGTAGAAACATACACTTGCCAACACACACAAACCAAACCAAACACTAAACGCACCGCTATGCACCTGCCAACACACACACACACACACACACACACACACACACACACACTCTCACATGTACACTCATAAACTCACACACAGTCATAGGGCAATGACCTGGAGGATAGAGTGGAGAAAGCTTAGCTTTCTTAGCTTAGCTCCTTCATAGAGGGAGCGGTCTCACATCCCAGCTCTTAATCCAGCTCATAATTTAATTATTACGTATGAGCAAGCTCAACCCGACTGGCAGTACAGGCTATCGCCGCGGCTGCCTCCACCGCTGCACCCAATTACAGCCTGACAGCTGGATGGAGGCAGTCCCGCAGAGGAATTTAGAAACACCCCGTCCAGTCTTACACACCAGCCGCTTCACTGTGTGTGGTTCTCACCATCTCTCTCTCTTTCTCTCTCATACACGCTTTCTCTCTTGGTGAACTATTTTCCCATGGTTATATTTTCTTTTTTGACATTTCCTTTAAAAAAAAAAAAACCCTGGCCTCAGAAAGCTTTCAGAGGCTGGCGGAAGCATTAGAAGCGTTTACAGTAAAAGGAGGACTTTAGACGGGACTGTAGGGGTCAAAAGCAGAGTCTGGCACGTGTCCAACTTTTTTATTTGAGCACTTTATCAAGACTCGGTGACCTTTCCTGGCCACATTCATCTGCATAGCAGCACGTTTGAGCGATAAGGCTTCTAAAGCCACAGTCGCCCAGCAGACAGGTGGAAATAAATATGAAATATAAACACAGACCATGTTAAGTGTGTGTATGTGTGTCTGTGTGTATGTTAAAAAGTAAAAAAAAAAAGTTAGGTTTCTAATTATAACTGTGTGTATGTGTGTGTGCGTGTTGAAGAGTTAAAAACAGAGTTAGGTTTCTCATGACAACTGTATCTGTGTGTGTATGTGCATGCATGTTGAAGAGTTAAAAACAGAGTTAGGTTTCTCATGACAACTACACGTGTGTGTGTGTGTGTGTTTGCATGTTAAAGAGTTAAAAACAAAGTAAGGTTTCTTATGACAACCATCTGTTTGTGTGTGCGTGTCAATGGTGAAGAGTTGAAAACAGAATTAGGTTTCTCATGATGGCCATCTATGGCACTGACTTGACCGACAACAGTTTTTTATTTCAGTCACTCTAGCCCTTCAGAGGCATAGGGTTCTCTTAGCAGCGTTTACTTAGCAATTAGCAGCCTAAACAAATGTATCTGCCTTTAGTGACGAATGCCACCTGATCATTACAGTGCAGTAGCTGCCCCATTATGGTGCTAGTTTGTTGTCACAACAAATAAGCGTTGCATGCATCAATTGTTATTGAGGCGGCTGCATGAGAGCTGGTGACAATTTAATGTGTTAGCTTCACTACAGCCTGACAGACATTTCAATGATTTAGCCCACAGGAGTTGAAATAGTCTGTCATAACACAAAAGGGCCGAGCCAAAGACTGACATAAAGAATGGTCCATCGTGTTGTGTTTACTGTGGGCCTTGGTTCAAACACAATGTTAAGTTGCATTAGACAAAAGCCTCTGCTAAGATATTTAGACATAAACACAAACAAATGGTGTCGTCCAACAACACTGACTGCGCCTTTAAGTGCTGTATAATACACTAATGTTTTTAACGGACGCTGCAGGAAGAGGAGCCATGGCAGGCCAAGGGAAGCAGCCATTTTGGTTATGGCCATGCAGCAAAGACCCCTCCTTGCTGGCACGGATCAAAAATAGCTTTGGTTGTGGACGCTGGCCATCATCATCGGGAAGGACGGAGAGGGGTGGGGGGGACTTCCCCTTTTTTGGTGGTTATTAATGGAAAAGAGAGCTCGCAAAGCGTAGCGGGGCTGCGGCGAAGCAGCCGGTCGGCGTGACCTGAAATTTCCAGCAAATCCCCCGAAGGGAGAGGAGGGTAGTTCTCCAGCGCTGGAAATGAGTCAGCGAACGCACATGTCCTCTTTCCCCTCTCGCCCGGCCCCGAGGAGGACTCGCTGACATGAACAGTGGAGGGAGAGAAAGAGAGAGGGAAGGAGAGAGAGAGAGGGAGGGAGGGGACCAGCATCAGAGAGAGAGAAAGGAAGAGAGAGAGTTAAGGAGGGCAACATCATGAGAGAGAGAGAGAGGGAGGGAGGCATCATGAGAGATATAGAGGGAGGGAGAAAGAGAGAGAGGGTGATAGAGAGAGAGAGGGAGAGAGTGTGCAAGAGAAACTGAAAAACAAGGATGAGAAGGAGAGACAATCGCAGTGAAGAGAGAGAAGAGAGACAAGGAGGGCAAGAATTTATAGAGGGAGACAGAGAGAGAGAGAGAGAGCATGAGAGAGAGTGAGCGAGAGAGGAAGAGAGTGAAGAGTGTGATCTCTTTCCTCCACTGGGCTAGGATGCTACTGGTGCTGGTTAGGTGCAGATGCGCTAGTGCCCTTGAGGATTTCCTTAAAGGAAAGTCAAAGCTGCTTCCCTCTCGTTCCAGTCTGCCTGCGTTCCAAACGCCTATGATGGAGAGGGGGCGTGGGAGGGGCATGGACAGGGAAAGAAAGAGGGAAAGAGAGGAAGATGAAAAAGAGAGAGAGCAGGGAAAAGAAGCAAATATGAAGATGAAAAAGAATGAGTGAAAGAGAGAGAGTGCTTGAAGAAAGAAAGGACCACAGGGAAGGACTGTGTGTGAGGGGGGAATGTGTGTGTGTGTGAGTGTGTGTAAATGTGTTAGTGAGTGTGTGTGTATGTGTGTGTGTGTGTGAATGTGTTAGTGAGTGTCTGTGTGTGTGTGTGTGTGTGAATGTGTGAGTCTCTGTGTGTGCATGAGCGTGCACGTGTTTATGTGTGTGTGGGTGCTCTGCTGGCAACTGAGGCCAGATGGGCCACTTATCTGTGCATCAGAGGAATCGCCGGGGATCGATCTCCTCCTGCCGTAGCTGGAGAGGCAGCAAATCTTATTAGAGACGGCGGGGGCTGAGGCTTTGCCTCGCAAGCCCTCCTCTTGTTTATTTATTTCTTTTGATTTCGCTCCTGTTTGGGCTTCTCGCTCACGCTGTGTTCCTGGTCACGCTCATTAAATCAATCTTAATGCACCAGCCCAGCTCAGCCACTTCCCCCCAGTTACGGGCTTCCACCAGCCCCTACCCACATCCGCTGCAGGAGACCTGACTTCTGACAGGAAGCCGCATAACACTCACAACCCTTCCCTGACATCCACCCTCAACCCCCCCTGCCCCCACACACACTCCGCACCCCCCACCCCCCAGACCCCCTTCTGCTCGTCTCTCCCTTCAGTGCAAACAGAAAGTAAACAGACTTTTTCCTCGGGCCTGGAGATTGACAGGCCCAGGTTTGCAACACAAGGGCAGGCTTGCATCATGTCTGTTTTCCCTTCACAAGCTTGTTTTGGCTCTGGGAACGCTGTGACTGCCGGTCAGCGACATGCACACTCGCACCCCCTCACCCCACTACACGCACACACAAACAGCACCACAAACACACACCTCACCCTAAGCCTCCAGAGGAAACTGGATAGATCTGTTGATTGGAAAGAGATAGCACATGTGTTTGTTTATACAGTATGTGTGTGTGAGTGTGTATGTGTGTGTGTTAATGTGCTTGAATATTATTGAACCTTTTTCCAGTCTGGTCAAGCTAAACTGTACACACATAGCATGATGTGGGGCAAAGTCTTCCCTGTGATTATGCCTGCCTAGAAAGAAGGAAAGCACAGAGCTGTATTTCTGCTATGCCATGTACACATTATACACACACACACACACACACACACACACACACACAGTCCAACAACAACAAGGCTGATGGGAAGGGCTTGCTGCATGTTTACCAGCACTCCGTAACAACAGATTATCTCTGACTAAGCACAGTGGTGGAGCACAGAAGCGATGGCGTCTGGATGACTGGCAAGCAGAGGCAGAAAGAGGACAGGGAGGAGTGGCGAGAGAGAGAGAGAGAGAGAGAGAGAGAGAGAGAGAGAGAGAGAGAGAAAGAAAGAGAGAGAGAGAGAGAGAGAGAGAGAGAGAGAGAAAGAAAAGAAAGAAAGAAAGAAAGAGAGAAAGAAAGAGAGAGAGAGAAAGAGAGAGAGAGAGAGCATGCTCCTTGGCATGACGTGCTTTTTTAAAATGCCACCGACTTCACCAGCTCCCGGCGGACACATAAAAAAAGGCCGCCACGCGACACTCACGGGTGTTTCTGTCTCTCTCTCTTAAACTCTCTCTCTCACACACACACACACACACACACACACACACACACACACACACACAAACACACAAATAAAAAACAAGGACACACACATAGGTCACACAAACACAATTAGTCTCAAAACAAGCCCTCCCTTGAGAGAGCAGAGCAGGCTTTCATGTGGGTGTGTGTGAGAGAGGGAGAGGGAGCAGTGTAAGGGGGTTGGTGGAGGGGGTTGTTGGGAGGGAGAGAACAAGGAAGCAAGCGGGTGAACAACGGCAACAACACAAGCCGGACGCGCAACCCGCCACACCAGCACGACAACGATGGCAGGCACAAGACGGGCTCAGAGGACAATGGCGGGAGTAGAGTGCTGCTTGTGGGTGGGATCTTCTTTAGGCTAATAACAATAATAATAATAATAATAATAATAATAATAATAATAACAATAACAATAATAAACACAGCAGCGCCCGATCATTACCCACCCAATAACAACCCATTCACAAACAACCTGTTTGCCCCCACCCTCCACCCGCTAACATTCCCTCTCCCTTACGCCACCCTCAGGGGGGATCCAGTGACAGAAACATGTTTACTGAGCTGTGGGTACAGGGACAGTTGGTTCTGAAGCAGACCTGCAAAGGCACAGAATCGCCTGCCCTTGGTTGCGGTCTTTCCACCCCCCTCGTCTTTCAATTCTTGCCCACAACACAACCCCACCTCTCCATCCCCACGTCTTTGAGTTCTTGCCCCCATACAACCCCACCACTCCAGCCCCTCCACCCTTTACCGATGTCTTCCTCAATCTTGCTCCAGGTGTGTCGGTTACTAAGCAACTCTCTCCAAGCAGCCAAAGGACAAAGCACCAGGGGTGGAGGCTATACAAACACACACACACACATCAATACTTTATATAATACACACACCTGAAAACACACATCTCTCTCCCTCTCTGCTAGCACAATCTCAATGGTGAGATAGATGTGGCCAGTCATGCCATACCATAATAGCAGCAGATCAAGTTAAGGAACCACAAGATTCCAATGCAACTGTTTACTTTTTCATGCACTCTAAAGTTTACATTTACATTAATTAATTAATTAATTAATTAATTAATACTAATGTGAAACAAAACATTAAGAACACAACTGGGATAAAAAATACACAGGATCAATAGTTTCGCAATGTACAATATGGAGCAAAGTAGTCTCCTTGCCTAGCTATCCTTATTTAAAGTGGTCGCCTAAAAAGGCAGGAAATCAACAGACTTTCTGCTTTCCAGGTCAGTGTGCTGACATTTGAGGTCCCATTTAAAAACAGTCATGATGATAATACCATGGCTTTAAGCAAAATGTAATGCATAGATGATAGTATATATGAAGGCTGTGTATACAGTATGTATGCATGTACTTTATATGCCGTTCTAGCCTGTGTGTCTGTTGTAGACCCCAAGCCATATCTCTCAGGATTCCAGCTCGCAATTCTGATAAACAAGCTTTTATTAAGCATAAATATTTATTTTTACATTTCCTGGAAATTAAAACAGACTAATAACTTTATATAAATATTTATTTTGTCTAATCTATACACAGAAGGACACAAAGAAATGGTTTCATTCTGAGTGCTTAGAGGAGTCTTTTACTACCCCCTCTCACTCTCTCTCTCTCTCACACACACACACACACAGCCACCCTCTCTTTTCTGAGAGGTCTGTCAGTCAGTCATACATGGTTGCCAGTAGCGGAGAGCTTGTCAAGTGCCAGACGAAGCGCAAAAAAGGCCATCCTACAGGGCAGTCGCGCCAGCTACCACACATACACAGATGCACTCACACACACATACAGAAAGAGAGAGTGAGAAAGAGAAAAGAGAGCATGGGAGAAAGTGAGAAAGGCAACAATGAGATCATTCCACTCACAAATATGCTACCTAGAAGACTCATCACTTGAAAAGTCTTCCTATTGATACGTACTGTGACCGTTTGTAATTTAAGTCCTGGCCTTCAGTAAAAGTCACCAATTACATTGTTTTACACAACATGGCTGATGGTGAGTCTTTTGTTTTCTTTCTCCATTACCATGGTAATAGTCATGTCACAAATGTTAGTGCAGGTGCAAAGTGAACACATTTCTGTTTTAAATAATGCCAGTTGTGGCCTTATTTGAGAAATCTTTGGATAGATTTTTCTATGGATAGATTTTTCAGACATAAACAAGGATTTGCTCAATAAACCTTTCAAGTAATCAATACATGCCAATAATCCCTAATAGGTGCCTGAAGGCATCTCTAATATAGTTAGTAAAGGGACTTGCCTCTTTCTTTCCTCCCTCTCTCTCTCACACACACACACACTCTCTCTCTCTCTCTCTCTCACACACACACACACTCTCTCTCTCTCTCTCTAAAGGCTGCTTTCATCAGTCAAATGCATAATATGGGCCATATATGTGCCATAACCATG
Organism: Limnothrissa miodon; assembly: GCA_017657215.1. Taxonomy (NCBI): domain Eukaryota; kingdom Metazoa; phylum Chordata; class Actinopteri; order Clupeiformes; family Clupeidae; genus Limnothrissa; species Limnothrissa miodon. The sequence goes on from JAGFZM010005946.1 coordinate 16,096, forward strand.
GCTATTTGCACTGCCCTGCCTTCAAGCACTAAATTGGTTTCTTTTGGGTGAGAAAAAGCCATGAAGTTAATCACCCATACAACATCATTTCACTTTTGGTCAGTTTGCATCCTTTAAACCACCAGTACTGATAGCCACAAACACACAGAAAGAAATACTTTTGTAGAATCTCTCTCTCCATCTCTCTCTCTGCCACATGCACAGCAGAGGCACCTTGTTAGGATAGCAGCAAAATGTTATCAGAACGCTATGTTAAGGCCATTAGCCATTGCATCTCCCGCCATAGCCAGGAACACGCAACCTCTTATTTGCCCACCAGACCTGAGGTTGTTAGTCTCTCATCTCGTTTCCATTTGGAGAGGTCTTTTAGATTTGCATAGACTGCTGATTAAAAACAGGCGAGGGGGAAATGGTAGTGCTGATTAAACCATCAGTGCCTTTCTGATATTTGCTCTACTGCCTTACGGCATCTTAATGCACTAGGTGCATTGCATACAACATAACGTACACATAAAGGTGTTTGTCCATCCAAGGGCTTTATTCACTTTATGTCCTGTGGCCTCATCTCAAGTCATCTCTAGCCTACGACTATACCAGACCAGAATTGTGTTAATTGCAGACCCTTCAAACACGTCTGAACCAATTAAACTGACAGACTGTGATCAACAGTTAACTGATGCCATCCAAAGATAATGCACTGTTCAGGTTCACTGTGCAGGTGCACATTTCTTTTTTGTTGTTGTTTGTTTGCTGCCATTGAGGTTTGATAATTCTATGAAGTGAATCATCATGTGATGTGGTGAAGTAAGAGGAACCAGACAGGACCAGGGGACAGTCCCTGTTTTTTGTCTGACTCTCTCTGGCAGAATACAAGAAAATCCACACTTGACGTTAAAACATGACTTATTTTAACTGACTAAATGACTGTCAAGCTCCCAAATTCATTTAAAAAATAACCTGGACACTTTTTCAGGTTCCTGTAACAAATCTTGCTTGTGTATTACAGTATGTATGGGGCCAACACTATGGGGCCTATGGCACTGTTAGCTCCGGCTACCGCTAAGTGAAAGCCATGTCTGCAGCACTCCCCGTTCACTGTCTGTACACAGATTAGAGAGCATTATGCTCAGTCTTAAAGCCATAGATTACAAACAGCGGCTGCCACACATTGATGGGATACTTCACAGGATGTGCTTGACTGAGATGCATTGGTTGAGATAAATAGACAGACACAGGCACAGACAGGCACACACACACACACACACACACATCTGAGAAGACTTATCCTCACAGGGCCCACAGTTCCCTGGGTCACTGGAAGTTTAAAGAAACTAAACACGTCCACTTGCGCATTCACACGCACAAATTCGACGTTCAACTTCCCGCTACGCACGGAAAGCCAAACAGTACGGAGGGGGAATGCAAATGCCAATTCACACACCCTTCTCAGTCAGGGGGAAAAGAAAACCCATTTCACAGGGTGCAGTCCAGCATAAAATCCATGGCCATGCCCCAGAGCCACGCTCTGTCATTCCAGAGACATTATCTGTGGCAGGGTGCTTTCGCACCCACTTTGGGTAAACACAAAGACTCATGGGAAATCCTCCAAGAGCGATGAGTCATTCCTCTGCTGCTTAAGAGAAAACTGCGAGCGCCAACCAGCTTGGGCCAACGTGTGTGGTTGTGTGTGTGTGTGTGTGTGTGTGTGTGTGAGAGAGAGAGAGAGAGACAGAGAGAGAGAGGAGAGAGGATAAGAAAAAAAAAAACAGGACAAATGGCGGGCGGGATGGAAAAGGCGAGGAGGATTTGGCGCATGACGGCTGTGACCGCTTATGTCCGTCGAGCGACCCAGAAGCTGATTAGCGGGTGAAAGGAATTAACTTGCGTCACTGGCACTGTAGGTCACCGTTGGTGTATGTCACAAGGTAAAGAGGGTAATGGCGCAGGCAGAAATGCCCAGAGCGAAACAAAAAAAAACATCAAAGGTTATCTGGCTAGTACAGACTTGTGGCGAGTAGGCCGCACCGACACTCCAAAGCTCGCAAAACCCTAATTATGCTTCAAAGGCAGCGCAAGAGAGAAGAACGTTATTACGTAGTCTGTTGAGAGTGACAATTAAATGTAATTGAATTACTGTATAAGCTGCTTGTAGAGTTTGTGACATAAATAATGTAGGTAGGTCTTGACCTGGCAGCAGGGAGGTCAGGTACATTTGATTAGAGGAGGAGATGGGAGACGTGTGTGTGTGTGTGTGTGTGTGTAGGGGGTGTGGGTTAATTAGAGTCACAAAGA
>JAGFZM010005947.1:0-32427 GCA_017657215.1 Limnothrissa miodon
GTGCAAATGACCAGCACAAAAACAGCAACAGTAAAACAGCAGCAAACGTTCAAAAGTGTTTACATCACCTTTTAGTGTTGACTCAGCACGAACCGAATCTGGTCAAAGCATGTACGAAAAATTTCAATACCAAGTACCAGGTACGACACCCAACAGAAAAGCGAAAATAGTGTGTAGAGTCGAGTCGAGTCAAGGTGCAGTGGGAAAGCCCCCCAAAAAGCATATTGAACACATGAACAGCCACAGCCCAGAGACACCTCTTCAGCCATGGTAGCACCACCTACAGTCCAGTACCACACATGCAAAGGCCCTGAGCCCAAGCAGCAGCAGCAGCACGTCTAGCTGCCGAGTTGGTAGCACAAGCAGCAACACCTACCCTACCTGTAACAGTTTCAATGCAATTTCAGTCCTCTGTGTAATGCTTGTTTACATAGTGAATTGACATTAAAGTACACTTTGACTTTGACGTTTGACTTTGAACAGGTGCAAAGCCCACTATCATCTTACTATACCATTAAGATCAGGGAATTCAGAGAATTATCTCATAGTTCAGTTTAGCCTACCTCACATTATAGGGTGTTACATTGGTATTTATTTTCATGTTTATAGGATATGATCCAGTACCTTATCAATAGACTGTAGGCTGCAACATGCGTTTCTGAGATATTTCTTTGACCTAACTTGCATGTAGGCTAAATATGTCTATTTCTTGTGAAAGCATCCCCGTTGAATTTGACACAAAACTTAATGAGACTAATTAGTTTTGCCTTAGTTTTAGAAGATCCAACATGATGACTTTTTGCCAACCTTTTGTCACTATTACAAAGGTTGTTGTAAGGTTGGTGCAGGGCCTGCTTTTCACTGCTTTTAAAACAAACCAACAATTGGGTCATCAACAAAGCGAGAATTTCTCCTCAAAACATGTTTACTGAGCTCAGACGTGCCATTATTCATGATCTGACCCACAAGAAGGATCGCAGAATCGCCTTCTTGGGACATTCATGAATGAAGTCATTCATTCAACCGTATTATTTTTATTATTTTAGAGATTAAAATGTGAGCCAAGTGATGCAGCCTAGTGAGTTTAATGTCTCTACCTTGGATGATTCATGTGGGTCATGATATGTTTGATGTAGCCTACATTTGTGTGCTTCTCCCGCCCTCTGTCTCTCTTTCTGCTTGCTTCATTTGGGGCTTTCAAAAGGATCTACTGGGTATGCAAAGTAGTAATATGTTGTTAAGGAGAAGATTAAAATGAATAAATTAGAGACCTAACAGAGAAATGACTGATTAAAATGTACATACAGTTAAAAAAGATTAACGACTCTCTCTCTGTCCTCTGCTCTCGAAAAAATATCTTTTAAATCCATGCAGTTGTAATTCTACTCTACACAGTTCAATATACTTGACTTCTATATCGCTTGACTATCTAATTTAAACAGGTTTTAAAATGCATTTTCAGGGCTATAATGCATTCATGAAGGCTAACTATGACATTACTATTCATGATTATAGTTTCAAATGTATTGATCACAAACCATAATATACCGCTACCGCTATAGGCCACCGTGGCGCATTCTACACCGTTCGTTCGCCGTGTAATGACTCATTTTAGCATCCTTAACAGTATGAAACGGATTAATTAAATGAAATGTTGCATAGTGGGCCTTTAAGTTGCAAAGTTCTATGATAGCTGTCATGTAAACAGTTATGAATGCTGCTAACATAAGTCATTATGAATGAAATTTGACCCTTAAATAATGTGTTTCTCATGCTTTATGAACACTGGGTTCTTAAAAAGTGTTATCAAATAGTCTACTGTATATTGTGTGTTCAAATGAGGGTGCACATGGGTACACACACTCACAGCTCTACATGAGAAAACAGAAGAATGATGAAGTGAGTGATCAGGGGCTGTGGATGTTCACTTTTGTTTGTGATTGTGTGTGTGTGTGTATGTGTGTGTGTATTTTTTATTGCTCTGTGCTACGCTACCGTGGTTACTGCAGAGGCGGCAAACACTCTCATAAATCAAGAGCTGGGTGGTGACAGTTCCAAACAAGCTCTCTCATTGGTCCAGACAAGTGCATCACTTTCTTTGTTACTTACTCTCGGTCCCACCAAGCCATATGGGCTCATTATCACCAGCTGTATGTGAGCGTGTGCCCACCTGTTTGTAGATGGGGAGAGGGCAAGCATGTGTCTGCACACACATTTGAAATCCTCATGGGTGCTACAGTATGGGAAATATATCATTTTAAAAGAAATCAGACAAATACATTCACTCATTTGCCTTCAGTGATCTCCCCGGAGCCCTTACCCTTATGGAGAGGATATACTAGTGTGCAGTCTTTAGACTGGAACATGTGACCTGTAGGAAGATGTTTACTGCATTGTTTAATGACATAGAATGGAAAATTATCATTGCATTGGCTTTGATGAATTAGGAAGGGTTGTGCATGTACAAAGAACTATCATAAACATGAGACATCAATGTGCCCTTCTTTATATGGATATCTTAAACTTGGAAATAGCCACTAGAACATTTAGATCGTAGTGGATTAGATTGAAGCTTAGAAGTGATGTCAAATAGCACAAAGCCATAATTCAGTTGTAGTGGCCGAATGGGGCACCATTTAGCTAATAGGACCATTCAACATTCAGTCTAAAAATAAGGTTTTAGACTGGCCTTGCAAAGTGGCAAATGAGCTTATTTTTAAATAAATAAATAAATGAATGTTGAGTATTTTCTCTTTGATCATCCAAGAACAAGGTGCAACAATCCATTCATCCATTTCCATTCTTTCCAACAGGTTATTATCATTTCTTGATTCTCATTATTATCTAATCTTCTTATTATCTAATGTTATTATCTACCTAAGTACAAAATTATAATATTTCAACTGGACTGAAACTATTATGTTTTGTATCATTTCTTGCTCCAGGTCCAGTGGCTTGACCTGCAGTGTCCCATAGCTACAATAGGGGGCAGTGCGTCCACATGTTCTAAGGTCAGTTTACAGTTGAATTGAGTCTCAGATACAGATTAAATCACAAGGTTTCACTCTGAGGGAGGTCAGGATCATTCATCATAGCTTTCCTCTTCCTCTCCAAAAGTCTTTGTATTGCAGTGTTGTGCAAGCTGAAATCAATAAGTCTACCAGGACCAGCCTGATGCCATTTGCTGAAATGATATTCAGGGAACTTTATTTATTACAAATGCATAAGCTACCCATTAAATGACAGTCTTAGAGGACCAACTTCAAAACTTCAGTAGTGCACAGTCTCACTAAAAAACATTTTCATGTCATCAATAAATGAATGTTGCTGCTTGGTTGCATGGCCTTTTTGTTCATAGTCTGCATAAATCATTTTATATATGTCAGCCAACAGTGAACACAGGCGCATGTTAAATGCATGAAGTGAATACGGCTGATATGGCCTTTCAGAAATATGAATTCAAGCCTCATTTTCATGTTAATCAGATCCGACTCATAAATGATTTTCATAGCCAAAGGAGAAAAAAAAGATGATTGGCTTTGATGAACAGCCTTAGCTTGGCGTCTCTTATAAGACCCATGAGAACAGTTATTAAAATGCTCAATCTCATATGGCAATTTTTGAGAACAAGTGCTATACATGCTCTTTGAACATACACAACCACACACGAACACACACACACACACACACACACCTTTCGTCCCAGCCACTGTGTTAAGCTGGTGGCCTTGTTTTTTCACCAACACGCTGCGCAGGGTAGTGATTCTGTATGCCATTGGTGGTTATTTGTCCCAGTTCCTGCCTTGTTCCCTGTTTTCAAAGTTTATGTCTGTTCATGAACCTGCTCTGAACCTGACTCAGTGAGTCTGCACATTGTACAGATAGAATAGAGGGCCAAGACAAGTAATGGCAAAGCAACAATGGCAAAGCAACAATGGCTGACCACTTTAGTCAATGTTCTGCTTCACATCAGGAGGAGACTCGGAAAGGCGGGACTTGATCGTGCTCTTGCACGCTATCAGACAGGGCCAGGAGTAAAGGTAAAGTGTGTGTGTGTGTTAAGGTGTGAAATCAGTCCAATAATTGGGGTTTGGGTAGATTGTGTTATTTACACATGTTCATATAAAATCATATAACTGTGTCCCATTGAATTCCAGTGCATCTTCCTAGTGGAGCCTCAACATCATGCTCAACTCTGCTCACAGTAAAACTATGTCCTTTAAAAGCACAGCATGATTGCAACATCCCTCTTGTCTGAATGGTATCACCCCCCAATCCAAAAAAAAAAAAAATCACAGGAAATATGAACCCCAAATTCTGAGCGCTTCCTCTGTAAATTGTTCCAAATAAAAGATCCACTGATGACGTGCAAGATGACCCGCTGCTTTTGAGTGTCTCTGAGTCATGAGACTCTTGCACTTCAATACTCGGCTTAGAAGCGGCGCAAAAAAAACAAACCCATCTAACTACTCACGCCACTTTAACAGACAATAGTGCACTGATGGGGTTTGCCACTCGTTTGGTGTCCCCACATGAGCTCCACTGTGCCCGACCCTCATGGATGTGTGAGAGGAGTTGTAAAAGAAGCAGATGCAGAGGGTTCATGCCAAGGGTGCGGACATCTGATTAGACCACATTGACATATGAATTGACACAAATGATTGCCGTGATTACCCATCATCAAAGCTCTTTGTGACATGGAGACAAGTTATGAAACAGATATTTGATGGCAATGGGATAATTAAATATACAATAAACACAAGTTCACTATTTTCTTACTTTCCAGCTAAGACAGACATCAGGAAGATTTTTTTTTGTGTTGGAGGCAAGAGAAAAACATGTAAGGATACAGAGAAAAATCCCTCAATATCTGCGTTTACTCATAGTTACTCACATGTTGCCACTAAATTTGAAAAGGATGTCAGAGTCTGAAGTGTGCATTTCTAAAGTTTGCATTGCATACAGTATTTACATAAAGGAATTATCCATTGCATAAAATAATATGATCTGGAAAAACACATGTGCATGTAAACATGTAAACACCAAAAAAAAAAAAAAAAAAAAAAAAAAATTGTTCTTGTAATGAAAAACAAAAAAAAAAAAAAAAAAAAAAAAAAAAAAATTGCTGCTGTGCTGCAGTGCCAGTAAATGAACTATTTACTTGTCAGTTAGCGTTAGCTACCTGTTCGCAAAGAGAGAGAAAGACTGTGGCACACCAACAACCATTTTTATTTTGGCAAATACTTTATATAAAATCTAACGGACAGGGCTCTGTTTCCCAGACCCTATCTTTGCTCAGCCCTCACTTGTCTGTGTTGACAGATTTCTGAACACATGGACGCTCATCTATCGGCTTCTCTCTCCCATCAATCAAACTAGAGCTCACAGGAGTGAAACAAAGTTGACTCATTAATCACCCGAAGTGTGTGTGTGAGTGTGTGTGTGTGTGTGTGAGAGAGAGAGAGAGATAGAGAGGGAGAGAGAATGTTGTGGTTGGGGGGAAAAGAGGCTTGTGATTCACAAAGTGAATTAAGCTTATGAGTCACAAAGTGAATGCGTGTAAGAGAAAGTGAGAGAAGAAAGAAACCTTTAGATCCAATTCCATTTTTTCAGGTGGTTTTGGCGAACAGTCTGGAAGCAAGAATAGATTGGAAGACCAAAAGAACCAGCTCATCATTATCACTGTCTGAGTTGTGATGGATAGAATGTAGCATTATGACTGGTTTGAATCCATAGCCCTGATGTTTGAGGTTGAAGTACTGTCTGTAGGGAAAAAATAGGTTAATTTGACATAACATGTATGGCACATAGCAAAGCGTTTGGTAATGTCAAAGGTAGGGAATAAAATATTTTCTTGGAGCATATTTTGCTATGTTGCTTAAAATCCCCTTTACACCCTGATCGGAATCAATTACTTAAATCTTCAAATACAAAAAAACAAAAAAATCACATTTTAAGCATCTGGTTGGTCCTGGTCCTGGTATTTAAAAAAAGGGGGGTTTGGAATTTTGAATTGTTTGCAAAATGTTGTTAGATATTTTTTCCCAGGTTCTTCCACCCTATCTTTAACTGAATGGGGCATGCAGGAAAATAAAGAACTGAGGGGGACAGGAATTGAGTTTCTATGCCCCATTTTAGTGTCATAGCTGCCGGTTCACAGTCTCCTCAATCAATAGTGTGTTTTGTTTTGCTCTTTTTTCTACTGACGACACTCAGTGACATCAAACAACAGGGCCATCACATTGATCCACACTGGACCTCTCTATTAAGATGACTTTTGGATTACTTTTCCACATTTTGAAGGAATTTTGTGAACTTTTGTCAAAGTAATGTAACCATTAAGTTTTATTTTGCAATTAAATTACACAATTTTGTTACATATAACTTACGTTACTCCCCAGCACTAATATACATGTATATTACAATCTACTGTATCTTATGCTAACAATGTTAGTACATTTCTTTCCATATCTTATATTTCGGCCAGTCTTCATTTCAAATGGTAGCTTGTAGTGTTATGAAAAGACAAAGAAGAAAATGGGATATTGTCATTGTCTTCCTTGGTAAACAGGCCAGTGTCCCTGAACAGCACTACTCTCAGAAATTAGAAGGCCATCCAAAAAGTTCTACATTTCATCAGGACACCACCATCATGGAAAGTCTAAGAGAGTTCACATGTTATTGGAGCCTGTGGTCTCTAATGATAAGGCCAACGTGTCAGATAACGTCATTAGTTGTGGTGACGAAGGCCTGAAAATGGAGGCTCGAATTTAACACCAGGCTAGACCACACCATTTTCTTTTTTTTTTCTCCTCAGTCGTAGCTGAAGGTTGTTCTCATTGTCCATGTTCAAAAATCCTGAGTTCAATTTTACTTTAGAAGTTTCTTTTTGCCCTTGAAAGGCTAGCTTTTGTCCTTAGTTGCATGCATAAACATATCAGATGTATCTGCTTGAAAGGTGAAAAACAGCAGGTTTCATTGGTCTCAAGGCCCTTTCACTCTGTTCTTTAAAGAATAACACAAGCCCTGATGCCATTAAGGGTCTTTTTTTTAATCATGCACATGAGTCAACCTTTTTTTAAAAAGGAAAATGACGTCAATAGCTGGGTTTTGAAGTTTGACTGCCAGGCCAAATGCACAGACCAGTGCCACTTAGCATCAAATACTTAAAAGGCTTGACAGCATGATACTTCAGTCGTAGCATAGTAGGTGTATGTGTGGTGTTTTAAAACATTTTGTCATCAGCACACTAGTGTTTGACAAGCTCTGTGTAGACTAACAGTTATGTGTGTTAGATGTATGAAATAATGTTTTCAGATTTGGCAGTTGTTTAGGTATTTAAATGGTCTCAATGCAAGAAGCACAAAGGTCAGGAAATAGTAGCGATGATCTATATGTGATATTTCTGTAATAGAACTTTGATAGAAATGATTCAGGATAGACACTCCTCTTTCAGCAGTTGTGTTTAGAAAAAACACTTGATGGTCAAATATATCTCAAATATAAGCTCTCATTTATATGTAAATGTGAAGTGTTGGATACTGGTTGGATAGTAAAGGAAAGCACAACATTTTGTCTTTGAACTGTTCTGCTAGTATCAGACCTCCCTTGTATGTCTTTCAGGTTTATATTTCTGTAATGATGTCCAATAACTATTTTGACTCTGGTTATTTCAAGGATTACTTTTAGTATACCCTTCCAGAGAGACATTTTCTAGTATGCCTGAGAAGAATGCCATTTGAGATTCTTTGGGTTTCTAGAGTGAGTTTCCCTAGTGCTAATCAATGCTTTAACCGCTAAACGAAATATATAAAGATTGAGTTGTGTAAGCGAGTGTGATCTGGACTGCTCTGGATCTCAACCCAGGTTGTTTTCCACGTTATGTTTGTTGGATAGCATTTATACCAACTGTATATCTCCTGTCACTCAAGTATTTACAGTACCAGACCCAGTTATGTTCGACAAAATAATGGCTCGATCATATTCACTTAGTGAAATTGGTAAATTAATTTCTCCTCAAAAATCCCAGTGCCCCAGAAAGACAGAACACAAAAGACAGGGAAATATACAGGTCTTTCCACTATAGTTTGACATTTAGGAATTAGGAAGATTGGGAATATTAGCCCTAACACTAACCCTAACCCTTTCCCCACAAAGCCAATCAACTAACTAACTGACTGCTAAATGCTTAAATGTTAGTGTCAGGGGCGGAGCCAGACTTTTTTACATGGGGTGGCCAAAGGGTGGCCAGGGATATTGAAGGGGTGGCCATGGTATAACCAATTAAAGTGGGGGGTCCCAGAAAAAAATTAATGAGCTAGTTTTGATTTCCTGTATTCTGGTGTATTTTGTGGCATACATGGAACCATGTAGTACTCATTCAGTTAGGTCTAACTCATGAACAAAATCCATCTGAGCCAAGAGGTCAGAAATCAAAGTATTCATTTATTTATGGAACATAAAGGTGCTTTCTGCAGTAAAAGGAAAATGCATGTATACTGAATTTATACCTATACCACATGTTAACACTTTCTACATGTTGGGATTGATGCTGCTGCACCTGAGCAATCAATAAAAAGATTTTTGCTCTCTAGATGCCCACCGTTGTTTAGTCCAATGGCTGAGTGAGTTACTGGTGTGACAGATTGTCTCATAGCTTTCAAAAAAGCCCATTGACTGAAAGTGACGACGTTCAATTGAATCCCGAATTAACAGCACACCGAGACGTTCGGGCACACCGGAACTTTTGGGCAGACACATTCTAAAAGGAAGCACGGTTAAACTCTAGAAGGCAGCTATCTATAAACGTTGCCATGCAGAAATACAAACTAAAATTGAAAACCACGGGCGTATGGATGTAACGTTACGTACAGTACAAATCCAGCTAATTTGTAATCCCTTAGTTACCCTAGTCTAACGTTACTAGCTAGATTTTGTCTGGATTGTGAACTTGTGAAATAACTACTTTGCGAAAGCCACTGTCACTGTTGGCAAAGTGAGAAAACTTATCCAAAGACATTATGGAGAAATAACTTGCCTCCAAATCGCACGGACCCGTACTTCCCTGGGAGGTGGGTCCGACTTCATTGTCTGACTTCAACATAATTGACTCCAACAGCTGCTGCAGTCAGAGGCACGTTAGTTTGTGTGTGTTTGTGCTAATGCAAAATGCGTCCCAGCGGGAAACAAATAGGCGGAACTAAAATATCGCGGCCGGAACCCACATTCTGTGGGACATTTCGTTTTTTATAAAATTATTGGACGGCCGTGGGGTGGCCAGGGCGGGACCAGGGCGTGGTCTGGGGTGGCCACGGCCACCCCGTAGCTCCGCCCCTGGTTAGTGTGCGCTTTCGTCTGCCAGGGGGTGATCTAGAATTTAAACCTTCTTGGACTATATGTAAGGCATAATGAGTGATGAGGTGACCAGTTCTACTGGTAACTGTTCACCTCAAAGGTTGTGATCTTGCTTATCTTCCATTTGTATAATGAAAGGATAATGAGGTTTTAGTTCTGAAAATTATTTTATTTTATTTCTCAACACTAATGGACAATTCAAGTAACTGATCCTCTAATTTAATTCGATCGTTTGAACATATTGATTCGACATAAGGTTAGTACTCATTTGTCTAACTTTAAAAAAAGTTATCTTTCAAGATCCCAATTCATTACTATGATGACAGTAATGTTTGTTACATTGCGTCCATGTGTATCTGAAGGTTAATTAGTCAAGTTTTCATTTTGATGTAGATGAAGATGAATTGATGCATGAGTAGAAATTGGGAAAACCAACTCTGGTCTCCCCTATGAATCAATCTCAAAAACCAATGGCATCATGATCATGTCTAGGGGGTGGTGGTGGCGCAGGTGGTAGAGGAGCCGTTCGGTGACCGCAAGGTTGCAGGTTTGAACCCCACTCTACCTGACCCCATCGAAGTGTCCTTCAGCAAGACACTGAACCCCAAATTGCTCCTGGTGGTAGGCTGGAGCCTTGCATGGTAATCCCGTCCACTGGTGTGTGATCGGGTGAATGTCGTTGCAGGCGGCGCGTGTAGACGTAGCGGCCTCTAGCTCTCCTGACCGTGTGCGTCACTGTGGGATAGCTAGAAATTTAATTTTGATATCTCTGTATGTCCAGTATATGTAGAGAAATTGACAATAAAGAAACTTAACTTATTGGGGAAATAGTCCACTTCTATTTCTGGATCTTTTACAGTGGTTAAGAACATAGGTGTGTGCAAACTTACAAGTAAACATTTGCAGTTATACCAGCCTTGAGATTGACAAGATTGTCTTGAAACATTTTTTCAAGACAATCTCATTCAGTTTCAGGAAGTAATGCAAACACAAACAGCACTGGAACCTGGGTGAAGGCCACAGTAAAATGTAATGCTGACAATTCATCAGTTCAAAAATAACACATTTACCTTATGTTCAAAACCCTTGAACGCAGCACGCAGTTTAAGACAGTCCTAGTTTAGACCATGCAGTCATTACTTCTGCATTGGAATGCAGACTCTTTACTCCTGTCTGCCCATCTGCTGTGTCTGAAAGAAGCATTTATCATCAAATTTGCATAGAGCCTATCAAATGGCTCAGGCCATCATCTATAATGATTATCATGGCTGCATTTGATGTGGCATCCAGCCCTCTAGTCCACCTCCACCCTGATGTGATTACAGTGCAAAATAATATTGGTCCAATTAACGCTATGAAGATATCAAGTGCCTCCACAGTCTCTCATCTACGTTTGAGTCCAGCCATCAATGCCAGGCAGACACACCTCATATCCATAAAAATGTCATCAGTCTGCATCGCTCCAACACATTTCAGTAGTTCCATCGGAGGTCACCAGACCAGACATGTCCCTGTCATGCTGAGAAGCAGTCATTGCTTTAATGTGCCATATTCATATCTCTTGCTGTGTCGGGGGTGACAGTGGCCTGACCGTCTACCACTGGACCCAGGTCGTCAAAGTCACTGCTGTGAGACAGAGGCTTCTCTCTGGCTCAGATGACAAGAGGAGTGTATATGATCCTTGAAGATACTAATCAGTGAATTTGTCTGAAGTGCACTTTTGAAGACGTTTCAAAGCCAGAACCTATTATGCTCCACTTCTCAATGTGTTTTTTTTTTCCTCAAGAAGAGAGAATAATTTAATATTAAGGTTTGTTCCCCCCTGACAGTTCATGTGGACCAGAAAACACATTCGTGGAGAAACCTGCAGAGTCACGTTACAGCCGTCTGACGGATTTGTTAATTTTCTAGCATTCCTAAATAGCTTTTCATTTGGCTGCATAAATGAGGCTAGCCCAAAAGAGAGTAAAACATTGCCCTGTAATTATTATCATTTTTATCATTCTATCTTGCCTGTTTCAAGCAGGCAGTTTGAGAGGGATTGCTTATCAGCTTGGATTGGTAAGCTTCTCCCACCTGATTTGTCATGTGATGTTTTTGGCTGCCTGTAGCTCAAGTCTATGCAAATGTATGAATTATTTAGTTATGCTGAACCCCCATACGCCACCTAAATACAAACATACACACATGCACACTCACACACACACACGGATGATGCAAGACAGCACAGCATAGATTAGAAGCAACAATTATTTGCCAAAGTATTAAATAATTCAGATGAAATCGAGTGACCAGTCTAAACATTCTTAGATTCTAGGGAAACATGCAGATGTCCTTTAGGGCAATAGAGTTAAGGCAAGGTAGAGGGCAATTATATTTGTTTAGCAGCGACGGACATCCTCCACTGGGCCTTGGCCTGATGTTCCACCAGGGCCTGGATAACAACCCTCAGTCATGTGCCAAAACCCAGGCATCCATGTCGATCCATGTGAGCACGCCTCTCTGCTTGCATTTATGAATGCCCCTCACTACACAACACAATAGGTGTGTGTGTGTGGCGATTGCGTTTTATTTAGCCCCTTAAGTGACCACAGTGACAGCTGGAATAGAATCAGCAGACCCTCTAATAAGTCATCCCACATGGCCAGCCACAAATGTCGTCTGTTACAGCAGAGTTCAATATTCTTTGGTGAGAATAAATAGGTAGACCCACATATGTCAGCGTGTGAAGCAGATACAGTAAACTGATACAAATCTCAAGGCCTAAGCGGCCATCAGGCATGTCTGAGACAGTACATGCAAAGTAGGTCATAATTATGTTTCTTCTTGGACATTTCTGGTTCAAACAAACTGAAACTGAAATCGAAACAGGGGTTCATATTCGACCAATAAGTGTGAGAAGATAATAACAAATGCATACAAGTGCTCCTTGATGGAATGTTTAGATGCAGTTCACTCTCACAGCAATGATGAATTAAGAGTCACGCAATAGAGGATCTCATAAAAATGTTTGTGCATTTCTCATTAATTTCTTTATGATGGTCATCATTCAATCTGCCCTGCATTGGCCAATTGCCAGCTGTATTTAAGTCAGCACGTGGCTGTGTTTTATGAGCACTCCATTAGCGATCTATGGTAAACCTGACCGTGAAAGCATTGCATGTGTGGATCAGATAACATGCATGGAAGCAGTTGCTGAGAGTCAGGGGGCCAGGATGCTGCACTTGGGAGCACCTTTTTCAGTCCAAGGAATGTTGGTGGATTCCAAGAAGCCATTATAAAGTTACATGAAAAATAAACTGGATGGACTATGTTACTTTCCTGTTATCAATTTAATGTGTTATATAATTAGGTCTGAACCATTCAGAAATGAGGCTAATTAACAGATTAGTTGAAAGCATTCTGACTTATGTGAGCAAAAAAGAGCTTGAACAAGGTTTGAAAGAGTTCTTTTCCTTAGACCGTGCAGTATGTGTAGGAGAAAGCAGGATAAATCTTGCTGTCATTTTTCATTTTCTTTTCATTTGTATTTTTGTAACTATTTTGTATCTTGAACTATGCAAAGGATGGAAAGATTATAGCAAGTCAAGTGAGAATACACAAAGAAGTGATTTACACACACAAAAAAAAAACTATCTGTGAATTTGGTCAGACAGGCAATAGAAAACACGGAGACAAGCAACATTTTAAATGACAGCTGGACAATGGGCAACAGAAGGCAACAAGTGGAGGCCATTTGGCTACACATTGGCAAGTGGACGGGGAAAATTTTTTAAACTGTCTATTCTGAGCAAATACTGGGCGACAAATCCAGACAATATTTCCTTATAGTCAATCTGAGTGAAGGGGGCTTGCGGGTCGTGCAAGTTCAAAGATGAATTCAACATGGCAGACAACTTAAAGAGACAACTGATTTAGCCTAGTTTAGTTTAACCTTTATTACTGGAAATGTATTCTTAATGTCGATTGTTCAAGTAGGAACAAGTAGGAGCAGGCACACCGCCAGAACACCCACAAGGCAAAAATTGCCAAAGTGATCAAATTGCCTGTGTGACTGATTAGGTTATTGTCCTTGTGACACTTTGAAGCCCATCTAAGATGGACAAATACTATAAAAACTATGACAGCAGATAGTGACAACAGCCTGTGTGGGCTTCTGCGAGTCTCATTTCAGCTGTGGGCTTTGTGGTAGCAACAAATCCATACATGTAAATGTGCTAGTGTCAGTGCTGGCTTAGGATGCTGGTAAGAGACTGTAAAGTAAGCCTAGGTGAGGCGAGGGCTTTTTTTGTGTTCTTGCAGAAGACTCTAAGCCGTGCCTCTTTTTTTTGGCATGCATCTGTACATTGGCTGCATCTGTATGCCTCCTGGCTGAATCCCATACAGTAGCAGTCGATCCAGCAAACACCTACTTGAAGTAAAGCAGTCAATGTTACAGAAGCACAAGTACCTTCCTTCCTTCCCTCTGACAGCGCATCTGTAATTCTGTTCTGCATTCATGTCAATGCTTTCACTATTATCTGCTCTCATTATTGTATTCACCGCACTGTAGTGGTAGAAGCACAACCTAATCAGAAATCCAAAGGCTTTATCGTTCCCTCAAGACACTGTGTCCTTTGGTTGGTACACCCTTGTGGAGCGAGAGGGTTTTCTGACACAGTTAAACCCTATCCAGAGATCAGAGGAGGCCTCCTGTCTAGGGGGAACTCGCAGGAGATCTGTTATGCATAAGCAAGCCTCGTTTATAGCAGGGGTGGTGTGGGTTTTGGGGTGGATGATGTATGCAGGGGCCTGTGATGGGAAGGATGTTTGTGTGGGTGTGTGAGTGTGTGTTCGGGGGTGGCGCTCCTGTGCCATTTCACCAAAATAGCTTCCTCACTTATTTCACTTCTCTGTCTCTCTCTCTCTCTCTCTCTCTCTCTCTCTCTGTCTCTCTTTTCCTTTGCTTTTCTCCACATTCCAAGGAATTTGTTATGTGTAAAAAATGCCGGCAACTTCTAAGAAAGCTGACATTTCCTTAAGGGGTGTGCCTGCTGGCTACCCTATCCTTCCCTTGGCATATATTTGGAACAGGTTGTGTGCTGCAATGGTAGTACTTCTGTGTGTGTGTGTATGTGTGTGTGAGTTTGTGTGTGTGTGTGAGAGAGAGTGAGTGTGAGAGAGAGAGATAGAGGTTTGTGAGAGGAAGGTGCTTGCTGTTAGATTCACTTCCTGGAGCGCATTGGCTTTGACAGCGTTTGTGTGCCCGTGTCTGCCGCTGGGTTTAAGAGGACTGCTCTCCCCAGGATACATAGAGATAAAAGCTACGTTTGCCTTTTTTCTCTCTTCCAATGGTACTGCTTGTCTATGTGAATAGTGCCTACACGGGTGCTGCTCTGGGTCTTTTAAACTGGATGTGGCTGAACTGCCTGAAAACTCTGTCCAGTCATGTCTCTTGATTTATTTATCAAACATGCTAGATCACAAGTTTGATGAGCAAGTCTCCAAATATCATCACCAATAAGGCCAATGATTTGAATTTACTCTTTGGTGTTTTGACATTTAACACAACGCCGCAGGGCTATGCCAAAGACTAAGATACATTTTACAGCAACTTTTTGTTATTCAGCGATTTCAAACATACTGACTGATCTCCATAACCAAAGTCAAAGTCAGTTTTATTTGTCAATTTCTTCAAATGTACTACGTTTCACACTTGTCCCATGCGTAGACGTTGACAACAATAAAGTGCAGATGCACAATAAAAACAATTCTAAACATTAAATGTTAAGTAAAAAAAGTAGGCTTAGGGCCTGATTCTTTAGATGAACTCTCATATTTATTTATTTATTTTTTCTAAAATAGGATACAGGCATCATAAAGGCATATATAGCTTTCAGTCAATCCATTGTACACTTTGTGTCTTGACAGCAAAGTGATTATAAACTTGGAGTTGTGTTTGGCCATGAAATATAACCGCTCTCTCCAGAAACTCCAGCAGCAGTTGATGAATGACTCGGTGCATTTTGTTAATGATTGACAATCATCTACACATCATGGGCCTGTGCTTTTTGGACTGGTGTCACTAGCTCCAACAGTTAGATGTCATGTTGAGCCAGATGCTGGGACTGAAGAAAATAATGAATTGGGAAATGAACATTACAGCTACTTGTCAAACCGGTGACATAACCATCGCATTTCATTTCATTTGCCAATGATGCAGCAAATTATTATTCATTACATGATATTTGTGCACAGGGCCCTTGAGAAAACTAATATGACTGACTGCTGAGTTGAGAAATGGGGGGTGGGGGTTGGTGAGTTTGTTCACATTTGGAGATTGATTCTGTTACAATCTATAACTTTAGAGGGTTTCTGTGTACTGTTTTTTTTTGTGCTATTAAAGGGAGAGGCTAAGGAATTACAGAAATATAGTTACAAAATAGTTTACAGTATATCTCACCAGTGTGTCTTATCCTAGTTTTTTCTCATTTCCCCAGTTTGCAAACCTGAAAATAATGAATATAAATATCCTGCTAAATTATTTATTGGGAACTGTTTTCTCAATACAGTCTTGCAAGACACATGAGGCACCCACCCACCCACACACACACACACACACACACACACACACCGTGTTTCTGCAACAGTTAATAAAGTAAAAAAACCCATTATGGTGAGTTGACTTGAGCAAAAGGGGCAGTGGTTGAGGAAAAGTATAGTTACCTGAGGGAGCTCTGAAATCCTGAAAATGCTCTTAATAGGCTGACTAACTGTGGGAGCTCAGGGCTAACCTCAACAACCCCAAGAATTTAAACTGAGCTGTATCTTTATCTCTCCTCTCCGATCCAATTGGTGAACTGGATGAAAAGTGACAATGACATCTCACTGCTCTATCCCTCTCTCTTTCTCTCTCTCGCTCTCTCTGTCTCTCTCCCTCCATCACTTCCAACTGATAACAAATTAATCCTATTGATTCTATCAGCTCTAAATCTAGCCTCTCCCCCTCACTCTCCCTGCGTCCAATCATCGTCCAATCTCCCTGGCTATTTGGAGGGATTGGTCTTCTTCAAGTTCGTCTATGCAGCAGTGGGCTATTTGTGAGGTGGGGGTTGGCTTGGGGCTGGTGGTATGAGGACAGTAATATTCAGGGCTAGCGTGGAGAATTCCTCCTTGATAGTCTGTTGGTCTTGTAAAACGTTTGGGAAATTTAAGATCAACAATCTGTTTAAATGAAAGCTCACCTACTGTAGACACAATGTGCTCCTTGATTGAAACTGTTTTATGTCTTATTTCATAACAATTCTTCTGTGTTGTTTCCCATTTGGAAAGCCAGTGTGTTGGAACTAACTTTTTTTATTGTTGTCACTGTTGTGCTGCGTGTTTATGATGCCAGTGATGAGAAAGAATACTATTGGGCTGTGGGGAGTGCTTCACTTACAGCAAGTGCATTGGCTTGGATAACTATACCTTTAAAAGTATATTTCTGATTCACTACCTTGCTAGATGCCTTGCACCTAACCTCAGGCCAGACATTCAACCCTCCCCTCTCCAACAAAATCAATCCTCCCTCATGTATTTTCTATCAAATCAATGAGCGGAGCAACTTAATACCTAGTCCAGCACAGCATTCCTGTGACCCCAACGACTGATGAACATCTTACAGCCATACTGCATCGATTGCGGAGATGAATCCAGCAGTTTGTGTGCATAAATGGGCAATGCCAAAATGAATGGCATTGAGTCAAACCTACATCCCAGGGCACATCTATTGAGCTGTTGGGTAAATATATTATTGGCTGAGTTAGATCCTATACTCAAGTAATTTTCAAGGGGAAGCTAGAATTCTAGAACTCTCAGGCCCTGCCTGTACTGAAGTGCAGGCTAATGATCCATTAATATACCAGTGTCAGGACGAGGTTAGGCTAATACAAATAGTAAGATTAGGCTATTTGAAAGCAGAGCCTAATAAGTTTAATGTGCTTGTCAACTTGTAAGGTGGATGGATATTAACCAAGAATAGATTAAATAGATTCAACACTGTCAACTTTAATTTGCTTTTCAATCAGGTCAGTCTGTCACTGTCATATCAATCCACAAACTTTTAAATATTGTGGACTAACTGCATGAAATCACACACATGCCTTACAGACAACATGTTCCAAACTGAGGTGTGCAAAATTAAGATACCAATTTGGTAATTTGTATTGGCACTATTGAATAATTGGTATTGGCACTATTTGTATTGGCCCTGAGATATAGTATAAGCCATATGGGCTTGTTGCCTATAGGTTTTTTTCTCTCCCAAAAAGTGCTGCTGAATGACTTTGGAGTTCATGTACAGTATGGTTGTTTGGAGGGGTGGGGCAGTGTCTGGGCACTCCTTTTTTTCTCAACTAAAAATCTACCAAACTTCAACCAATCAATCCCCTCCTCCTCTCTTCTCCCAAGTCAGTAACACTCCCCACCCCCCAAACACACACAAACACACACACACGCACAAACTACAACACTCATACTGGTTACTTATATTCCAGTGTAGGCCCTCTGAGAGTCCTCACATCTTAAATAAATCTGCTACGATTTTACAGTAGAATTACCATGAAAGTGGATCCCTTTGAAATACTGTATGGGACTTATTGAATGCATGTATTGGATGCACAGCGTTTTCAGGGAGACGGTGGGATGCAGTAATCTCAGCAACCACTTGATCTTTCCTGGACTCCCAGAAGGGACTGCAGGATACATGATATAATATAAAATCATTATTACTGTAATGCGCTTCATAAGTTATAGTTACAGTTAAAGAATTGTTGCAAGTATTGCAGCTAAGATGAAGGTCTCTCTCTCTCTTTCAAGCTTTGATGTGCATAACTTTCATATTCCCACTTTGTGCGTATATTGTGCTTCATATTACTGAATAAATAATGTCATATGACATCGGTGAGAAAGAAAAAAAGGTTGAGGGGGGAGGGGGGTTGTTGGCAAAGAAACATGTCACTTCATTATCTTCAGACTTTCTTTCTTCTTAATCATCGAGAGATGGCTTGGGTGTGCCTGACGCAATAGACGATTTGATAAAAGATGTTAATTATGACTAATGACACTCATTCACAATGAAATGCATCATGGCAGAGCTTTCTAATATTTTTCTGACACCAGGAGAGCTAATTACTTGCCTTTCAGTAATAAATAAAACATGAATCACGAAGACAGTTGATGGGGATTTATCTGTTTGGTTATGATTGGATTGCCCACAATCTTGTTGGTAGTTAGCCTCAAATGTCCCAAAGGAGCAGAACTGTTCTTCAGTAATGGGTAAAGACATGCCTTAGCCTTCTACCCAAATGACACCTCTGGTACGTAATTAGGGACACGTTTCCTGGAGGCACTTTCTAAATGTGGCACATGGAGTGACCTCCAAGGCCGGCTCATCTTCAGTGCACTGGAGCAGCAGCAGTTACTAAACTGCTTGAATACAGCTCCAGGGCCTTTGTCATTTTTCACCTGTATTGCTCAGTGCTTTAACGAATATTAGCATGAGAGGTTGAAGGTATTAGTGGCCTATCAGAATTTAATGACACTGTGGGCTTGTGCAGAATTACTATTGCAAGACAGCTATTGAAATTTTTAGAAATTATATAACTTGAATAACCCAAATTTACACTGTAAATAAATCCCAAACATTGCCCTAAGCAACACATTCACAGTGGTGTATGTGTGTGTGTGTTGGTGTCTGTGTTCTTTGATACAGAATCTTTCATTTTAAGTACTGTTCTCTGTCCATGTTTGATTTTTTTTTTTTTTTGCTCTTCTCTTTTTGTTAGTGTTTTTCTATGACTTTATACTCTCACATACTTGGAGTTAAAATATTCCCCACATTTACATTCTCTCTCTGTGTCTCCTACTCTGTTGAAAAGTCTAAAGTTTGCAATTTATCATTCCACAGCCACATAGATAGCACCATTTGGTAGAGTCTTTAACCTAGGCTATATTAAGAGGTAAGATCAAAAATCCACTAGTCCATCTTCAGAAATATGCAATGGTGATTTAAGTAATATTTTAATAATTTATATAACAGCAAAAAGGAATTCTGAAAAACATTCCATTTTGAATTCATAAAAATTTAAGGAATATATTTCAGTAATTCATATACTCACACACACACACATACACACAAAGGAGTATAAGCTGTATTACATTTATGATAGTGGCTATGCTAGTGGTCTTGCAGGTTAAGTTTAAGTGGATGTCTGGGCAACACAGTCCTTATACAGTGAGAATATATACACAGTATCTATCCTCATTGTACAGTATACATTTATATGATGGTAAATGTAACACTGGTTACGTGATGGTTCACCTGAAAATAGCTTCTTATTGGCACAAAAGAAAAATAATATAGTATTCAATTTAATCAATCTTATAGGTCAATAGATGATTTCAATGAAGACAAATGAATATCACATTTGATATACAGATACATAGAGGAATAGATAGAATAGAAAGGGAGAGATAGAGATGTTTCATTTCTGTTTTCATGGCTGACATTAACTTAGTTACTCTCAACCTCCTTGTGTAATTCAATTTAAATGTGTGAGTGAAAAAGTAATGACAACAGTTCTGAATGAGAGGCCATGCAGAATCACAAAGACGACATAAGATTGCTTCATTCGAATCTTGACTCCGACAGTAAATATTCACCTGGGCAAATCTCATTACTGGCTCTTTACAACGGCATGAATCTTAAAGAGGATTTTTTTTTGCATCAGCGGAGAAGTTAGGCTCTAGATTGATTTCATCCTGCCTCATTCTCCTCTGGTTGGTCACAAGCGAAAGAAATTAATAAAAGTTTCTGATGAGGAAATTAGTTGCTTTTTGTTGCTATATGTACGGGCACAGGAACTAGAGAAAGATGAGTGAGAAAGATGAGTTTATTTTATTCTCACTGAGAACCTTGCTTCCTTTGTTTTGTTCCTGGGGATCACAGCCTGCCCCTGGTGAGGCCTCGTTCTCTGGGTGACGCAGTGACACCTGGGTGAGTGGTGATGATGGATGGAGCCTGTCACTGGGTACTACGCCGACAGATCCTGCCACTGAGTGGAGGTGTGTGTGTGTGTGTGTGTGAGTTAGCATGTGTGTGTGTTTGTGTGTGTGAGTGAGAGAGAGATGGTGTGTGAGAGAGAGTATGTGTGTGAGTGTGTGTGTGAGAGAGAGAGAGTGTGTGAGAGAGAGTATGTGTGTGTGTGTGTGTGTATGAGAGAAAGAGAGAGAGATGGTGTGTGAGAGAGAGTATATGTGTGTGTGTATGTGTGTGTGTGTGTCTGTGTGAGAGAGAGTATGTGTGTGTGTGTGAGAGAGAGAGAGAGATGGTGTGTGAGAGGGAGCATGTGTGTGTGAGAGAGAGAGAAAGACAGACAGAATTTAGGTCTTACATTGCCAGGTGAGGAGTGAGAAGTGACTCGCTTAATTAAGCTCCTGGATCGATGCACTCTTTTAGTTCCCCTCCATTTGATGGCTGAATTCACACCTGCTCCCACTGGTCGATTCCAAGACACCAGCCCAAGTGAGACCAGTCGCCACCTCTCTGTCTGACTAATTCTCTCTCTGGGCTGTCTCTCTCTCTCTCTCTCTCTCGCTGGCTCTCCGGATCTCTCAGTCTCTCCCTTTTCCCATGGCTCTGTATCCAATGGTCACTTGTTCCAAATGCGAGTGATTCTTCTCAGGTTTCAGTGGTTGGCCACGCAGTGCCTCTTCATTTACTGCTAACCATCTGAAATGGATTTGTGGTTTGGCATCTATAGGAGACGTGTGAAAATCTCAGCGTCCCTAACCAATCTGAGGCTTTCAATGATAATGAGAATCAGGAATGGGTGGAATGATAATGAAATGCATAAGTGAAATAATAAATAAACAATAAACAAATCTAAAATAAATAAATAATCACAAGAACTACAAACTAAACGAGAGCTAAAAGGATAAAAAGAATGACAGAAAAAAAGGATTGTCTAAATAAAAAGAAAGCGACAGTGAAATTGACAGCTGCTATCACAATGTCACTTTTTGTCCGTAAAACACATGCCCAGGACATTAAGCAGCCTGAAGCAATTGCCTGTGTCTCCTAGAGTTGTAGGTGGTGACTGTTTTATGAATTTATTATATATTAATCAGTTAAGAGATGCAATTCACTATATTTTTACATTAACAGTACGAGCATTAAGGGACTATTCTACAATACACACTTCCAGAGATAAGATTCAATTAGAGTACAACAATCCATGATACAAAAGTGCTCCATGAAATTCAAGATGCTGAACACTGCAAAATACACACCAAATTCTATGCAATTCAATAATTCTATGCAAAATATGCAATTCCAACAAAGCAATTTAAACATACATCATATAAATAAAATATCACAATTCATGAACACGACCACGTTAGGATAAGTGACAATGCAACATAGTATTAATAGGGAAGTAGGCGAGCAGCCGCACACAATCTGCCTAACTAAGGTGAAGGGAACTAACAAGGGGGGAGAAAGAGAGAGCAACAGTCTGTGTGAACTCCCATTCCCCAGCCCCGCTGACGTAGATTCGCAGAGGACGTCACCAGCAACCAAGCAGCATGGTAGTTGTATCCAGCTCGGCGTCCACCCACTTCCAATAGAGGAGGCAAACGGGACTGCAAGGCACGTAGGAAATCAAAATCGGGTGTGTTAAATCCTACGTCGTTGCCTTGCCATCCGCGTCTCAGGAAGTTTGCCTTTCCAATGGTAGTAGGCACATCCCTGAGTCTAAAACTATGTAGGAACTGTCAAGCTTTTAATTTGGGTATGCCGTTTTTTTTGAAAAATAGAAAAAATAGGGGTGTGCCTTAAAGAGGGGCTAAGCAACATTCTGATTTTCTCTCTCACAAGCTCCCTCTAAAGACAGCTGTATTGCATTGTATTGCACTGCATTCTATTGGAGGCGGACCGCGCTGCTGAACATTGCAAGTGCTGTATCTACCGCTATAAGCCACGGTGGCGCATTCTACACCGTTCGTTCGCCGTGTAATGTCTCATTTTAGCAACCTAAACAGTATGAAACGGATTAATTAAATGAAAAATGTTGCATAGTGGGCCTTTAAGAGGTTAAAAATGTAGACAACAGGTGGCTAAATCTTACAGACTGAAGAGTAGGCCCATTCCACAAGGTCAAATAGTCTCATAAGTTTCCAGCATAGTCCAACATGCATATCCGCATCACTGGCATGACTTTCTATCATGCATGAAAAAAAACGTGACGCATGAAGCTGAGGATGATTCTTCCTAAAATGAAACCGCTAAATCAGCTTGTTTGCCTTATCTCAACACACCACGGTAGAAATAGAGCCTGTTCTATCCTATCTTGTGAAGTGCTTCTGTATTTGCAGACCAGTCTCGTTTGTTGTCAAGATGAAACCCCAGGTAGTTGTATGTACTGACAACCTCAACATTCACACTGTCAATGGTGACAGGCAGAACGACAGAGGACGTCCACCAGCATTTGTTTAGTTTTGGTAAGGGAGTCAAGAGCAGGGTGAACCGAGGGTTTTAGGAGGTGGAGTAGAGGTAGAGATGCATGGTGGTTACAGCTGCAGACTTTGCGTCTAAACCATAGGTCAGGCTAATGACCTTTCATTTAGATTAAATAAATTAATTCAATTGTGATGCAGTAGATGAAATAATAGCCCATCTCTAAGATGCAGCCTTTAAAGAGTCTATTAAGTGTGAGGTGAGGACAACTTCAGTCATTAAGGTCCTTTTGGTTTACCTTTTGGGCAAAATGGTATCAAGCATGATGCTTTTCACAGTTAAGTTATCTTAATTAGTCACAGACTCATTGATAAGGTGCTGGAGTCTGGACAGGTCTTGGGCAATCTAAAACAGACACTGCCTGGTTGTTCACTGGTTGGTGATGGAGGAGTTATCAGTGGTGGGGTGGTGTGCTCTATCTGCCTTAGCAGTATGGTGATGTTGCCCAATTCCTGCCAGACTTCTTTCAACGTAGCCTAGCTGTGTGAGTAGAACGTTAGTAAAGATTTCCTCCCGAAAACGATGGTGTATGCACGCAATTATTTTGGAAAACGGAGGGAAGAAAATATTCGTTTATCAAAATACCTGTCGTTTGAACTGGCCGACCAGTGAGAGAGAGAAAACTCCCTTCTCCACTTTCTTATATTTACAAAGCCCATACAGGCGGCCAGCTCCCCCTGGGGTATGGGATGGGTAATAGGTATTGTGTGGTGTCTAGTGAAACTCCTAACCTTTACCCTGCACCATCGTAACAGTAGGCTACATGAATATGCCCTGCAAAAGCCAAGTGTGTTTTCTATTTCTGCTATCAGTGCGCAGTCCTTGGTGTGCTTATTAGTCTTTATTGCTAACATACAATTCACACAGTGTCTGAAAACTCTCTGAAAAAATGTCATAACAGAAACGCTCCTTAACATTTCTGTTTCTGCTTTGTCATTAAAATAGCGCAAAGAATGCTTTTGCTAGTCATTTATGATTTTTGCTGGTTGGGTGGAAGGTTTTTTGATTTGTTTATAGAATTGGGCAAAAATAGCCAATAGCCAGTTTTCATAATCAAGATGCCTCGTCTTTGTAAACAAACTTCAACTCTTTTGCTGTTTATTTGCGCTCTAAACATCCTTTGAAACTCAGAAAGTGCTCCTCTAGCCTAATTGAAAGAAACCTTGTATGTGAAAACATGAATCCCATTCAAGTTGCTGTGTGATACAGACATAATGATATAATGCTCCTTAAAGACGCTGCTCTTGTTTACCCTCCGTTCATCAACCTTTTGATGATGGCCCACTGCAACGTAAACTTGAAAAGGGCGTTCGGTCTTTCCGGGATGGCAAATGATTGACAGTCTCTGTCGGCTCCTTGGAACATTTCCTGTCAGAGAATCGACACAAACTGAATCAATCCATCCCCGTGGAGAATCCCTGTCTTCTTTTTCAGTCACTCTACACCCCCGATCCAAAAGAATACAGTTCAGGGAGAAAACACAACATACAAAAAAGAGAAATGTTTGCAAAGCAAACTGTGTATTCATTGACATTTGATAGCTGAGAATGTCAAAAGTGGAATATACAGGAGAGACAAGGAAGAAAAAGTAAAAGAAAAAAACTGTGCTGAGGCATCACATTTATCAAGACAAGCAGTTGTTCATATCACAAGACTGCTTGTGGCATTTTGAGGACAATAAGCAGCCCTTGACAGTGTATTGGAGAGTAAACACAACCATAAAACAAAGAATCACACAAACACAAAATATTATGATCCAATTTTCACAACCTTTAACATCCTTTCTGGTTTTGTTCTTTTTTGTGTGCTCTAAAGACACATTTCCATTTTTCATTTTAATTTAGAGTTTCTTTTCCTTTATTTTGTCAAACATCTTTGATAATCCGAGCCAGGCCACTTGATTTTTTGTAGTAAATAGCTTTCAAGCAGAACTTGAAAGTTGACCGTAGACTTTTCCGAAAAAAACTTGAGAACCACAGCACATTAACCCTCAGATTTCTTAATAAGTCTCACTAAACAAGCTCTCGAACCACCCACATGTGAAATGTAGGTGTATGCTTTCTGTAGAATTCCCAGGACACTGACTCGTTTGGTATCTCGAAACTCAGTGGGCATTTGGCCCCACTAGGCCCATGGCAGGTAGTTTATTGTCCCCAGACACTGCTCACAACTCCCTCCCCAAATACACACACACACACACACACACACACACACCAGTGCTATCCGCCTAAGAACACAAGTTGGTCAGCCACAGTTTAGGTCTCATGAATCGTGGTGGGAGTACTGCCCCACCAGGCTCATAGGGCCAAGATCTCTAGGTGAGTCAAAAAAGTGCTTATCTTTGATAATCAGTTTACACAGATTCTGCCACAGACTTATGTCAGTCACTTGCGTGTTACTTGCACAGGCTAGTTGCATGTTCTAGGTGGAGCAACTCGGAACTGGTGTTCCTTGTATGAACTTTCCTTACACCCGATTAAATAAGTGACATTCAAAAGCTTTAAGAAAAATCCATGTTCCGAGGAGCTAGAATAAATGAGATCAGAGCAAGGTCGGACGCCATTTTCAATTAATCAAGCCTCTTTGATAAGACCGTCTCCATTTCCAACTTTCGGGTGATAGATGCGTCTAAAGTCAGATTATCTGAATACACGCAGATAACAAATGTGTAAACTATGACTTCAATTTAAAGGAACATGCCACCGTACTTCAATATTGAAATATGTTCTTCCCCAAATGTAGACAAGTTGATACAAACCTGTCTTGTCTCTGTGCGTGCACGCCATCGCTCTGGTGTGCAATGCTACTTTATTAGCATTTAGCTTAACCCAGTTCCTTCAATGTGTACCAAACAGCCTTGACGTTCGAAGCAACCAAGCAAACACACTTCTTTCCTATTTACATGTGGACACTCGAATAGTTACCTAAGGAAGTAGTGGTGACACAAAATAAAACATTGCAATTTTCTAAGCAGATAACAAAGAGAAGTATGTATGGCGGAAGAACACTTTGGAGAAGGAGAAGGAGAGAGAGAGAAAGAAAGAAAGAAAATAAACCTGGGGAAGACTGAGACATCACAGCATTGGAGAGAAAGAGAGAAATTACCAATACCAAGACAGAAAATACCAATTACCAATTTTTCACTCCTGAAAATTTTTCTCCCCCAATGGATGTTACTGCGCCAACGGCAAAGGGCTCCCAAGTGTTTCAAAGTAGCATCGCGCACCAGTGCGATTTCAGGCACGCACAGAGGTATGTATCAGGTATGTATCAACTCGTCTAAGTTAGAGGATGAATATATTTCAATATTGAATTATGGTGGCGTGTTGCTTTAACCATGAGAATCGGGACTAGAGGGCGTTAGCTAAAATTGCTGGAGACCAGTTCTCCTTCTGCTGGACCCCAATAGGCACAATAGACATTCTGGGTATGAGAAAACAGCTCAGTATAAGCTCCGAGACGTGTATAGCTCAGAGATATGATGCTGAGATGGTATGAAGTGCAGATTGTCTGCTCCAATTTAGCTTCAGATGGGGCTCAAGATTGTCTATTAAGGCTATTCAGTCTGAAGAGGTCAGAAAGGCAAGGCATAGTTATACAAACATTTGTCATTGTGGTACTAAAACACAAAGTTGTTTAGTTTATTTTAGTACGATCCTAAACATTGCTACAGGCGAGACCTTTGAGGTCTGCAATGCCAACGTGAAATCCTAGATGGCGCTATCTGACACATAGCTCCATGAACAAAGCTGATCTCAGAGAGAGTTAGAGAGAACATCAAAGTCTTCTGTGCCAGAGAATTATCAAAACTGCTGGATCGCTCTTGCCACACCTGCGGCTTCAAATGATGAATCTGAGCCTGTGAACGAACAAATCTCAGCCACGAGTCAGATGATGGATTGGCAGGCCCATCAGAAATGCAACAGCTGAGGTTCTATCCTTCCCAGAGCTACTGAGTCTCTCTACCACTTCCAGTCCCCTAAACACAAACACATAGCCACACACACACACACACACAGACACACATTTAGGCCTTTAAGTGGAGAAAGGATTGGGAGGACAGACAAGGGATTCGGTTGTGAGGTTTTTGATTAGTGGAGAGATACAAGACTATGGAGTAATGTATAATGTGCTGTGTGTGTGTGTGTGTTAACGCTGAATAATTTGTGCAAAGTAGTGTGTTTTTAAAGTTCGGATGGCCTGAGGATAGAAACTTCTCCGTTCTGGCCTGGTGACTAAACAGATGTCTTCTTTTTCTCAGTGGGTTGAACAGTTCATTATTAGGATAAGAGGAGTCCTTCAGAAGTACTCTTCTGGAATAGATGTCTTGCAGTGTTAATATCAAACATATTAAAGGAGTCATAGAATATCAAACCACATTTACCTCGTTATTGTTGAATTGTGGTAGTTTAAGGGATCCAATGGACCATACCAAATCAACACCGTCTCCCGCCTCCTTGCATGTAAATTTCAAACTAGAGATGACCGCACTGAACATTTTGGCCAATGTTAATAACATGTTATGACATGTTAATAAGCAGTCAGTATGAATATTATTAATATAACATGAATATGGGTCCATTGCTCTGTATTATTCCAAAATGGAAAGAAGTTCAACATTTCAACTATCACGCTCTAATGACTGCTGTGACTGATTACCTGTGTCAGACCTGGACATGTGTCAATGGGAGGCTAGTTCCTTGACTCTTGCAACTAATCATAGATGTTTGTTCAATATGTCAATGTGTCACATAAAAACATATGCATATGCAAGACTGGCTAAATATATGGAAAAAAACTGTTGGTCTTGACCTGTAGTGTAATACAGAATGGTTGCAATAAACAGGGAAGACACATACTGTACATGATAAATTTCCTCTTTACTGTATGTCCTGCAGGGAATACAGACATGACCTTGCTTTTCAGCTCCACTATGCCCACACACACTCACACACACAAACAGACTCCAGACTCTCCTGGCCCAGTGGTTCAGGAGTGCATCACCACCTGTGATTAACATCAAGCTACAGTATTTAAACTTGCATTTGCAGGGAGCTCTTAGCACTTATGGCGACAACTCAGTTGCGAGTTGTGTTTTCAGTAATATCTGCTGAAATCTCACAAAGGCTTCACTGGATCTTTAGTCTTCTAGATGAGCAGACCTTTGTGCTTAGATTATAGAAATTATGGGCGTCAGAAGACAAAGAGGCATCAGCCAGGCTTAGCTGCTCAAATAGTTTTGATAAACTCAACAACCACAGTATGAGTGGGTGTGTTTTTCTGTGTGTGTGGGTGTGTGTGTATGACCAAAGCCTCACTCTCTTCGATAATTATGACAAAGAGAAACTTTGGTTATTCCATTAATATTTCATTCCCTGTTTCTATTATACTTGGCCCTCTGAATAATTCACAAAACATTTGGCACAGTGTCCGTGTTATGCATTTGCAGCAGGAATAATTCCTGTGGTGAACCCTCCGCCTTCCCCCTGGAACTCTTCGATCTGAGGAACATCAAATGGCCTCTTTTGAGCACATTTAAATGAGCTTGAGACAGCTGGTGTGAGGCTAGTACCATTTTAACACAAATTACTGTCTAAGGCTAATTGACAAGTGCTCTTACACATTTTGTGTTTAAAGCAACATTGTAGAGTTGGGTTGAGTGCCTGACCAGATTGCTGTTCCTAAGAACTAAAAAGGGGGAGGGGAGAGGTGATCCTCTTCCTTGCTTCTGTATTCCGATACAGCATGTGGGTGAATTCACTTACTAGTGAGAGCAATTTAAGCCTTGGCAGGTCCGTAAACATTATGCAGTATACGACTCCAGGCAAATTCATCTACACATTTGAGAGGAATGTGTGAAATTGTAAAATAATTTACATGAAAAAAAGTCTGCATTTGCAAGGATCGTAAGAAGCAAAGTTGCTGATGAGGTGAATTCTTTTAGGTCATCTCTGGGTGTTCAGAGGAGAAGGGAGTGTGTATGTGTACAACATAGCAAAATAATTTTGTGGAGTCAGATCAAAGTCATTTGAACAGCAAGACATGCTCGATGCTCTTGCCTCTTGTCTCTCAGCAGCTCCCATATTTCCTGATGCTGTTTCACGACGGAAGAGAGTATTGCAGCTTTACTATTCCATCTGGTCTCGCACTCCTGGGTGACCACGTAAGGGAGGCAGAGCGTGCTGCCTGACATTTTCAAATAGGTGACTAGATGTTTGCACTGGGAGATTTGATTTGTCACCTCTTGCATGAATGTGGGCGCATCTTTTTCGTCGAAAGGCATGCTTTAGGACTGTGTTTATTACGCTGGGCACGGAATCCACGCATAGCGTTTTAGCGCTGATTTGATGATTGGGCCCTGGTCACTTACAAAAGCCACTTTCAGTTTGTCAGCTGATATGCCCACTTCCAATAGCTCGTTTGTGATTTGATTGTGGATATTTGTTGCTGTCTTCCTGACTGTGCTATCAAATTCTAGAGTAGAGATCACTCTGCTTGTGAGAGACCAATTCTCAGTGACCAAATGGCAGGTGGGAAATTTCTTGACTCAAAAATGTCCTGAGGGCAGAAACATTTGTGATTGGTTCAATCTCATATCCAATCACAATAGAGTAGAGAATGTTAAGGGCGGGACTACCATTTTCAAGTTCGATAACGGTTCTGCTTAAGGTAAGCGTCTGCCTGGCCGAAGAGTACCCGGAGGTTGAGAAGAACAAAAGTACTGAGTGATTTTGAAGTAACAATTTCGAGTTTTGTTCACAACCAGAAAGGTGAGCAATTTTCTCCAAACTTAAGCATTGTTAGTGGAGCTAAGGGGTTTTTTTTTGTCTTCACTCAAATCTTTGTAATTGCACAGAGTAGCTAGGCTAGTGTACTGTTTCAGAATGGTTCCTGGTTAGATGCTTGTCTGGAAGAAGACCCAGCTGGCCCCTGGCATGAATGGCGATTCAGGCTGGATGTCCCTGTCTAGTGACCGTCATGTTTGTAGAGTGCTTTGCATTCTAAGCAGATGATAAAATTGGTAACTGTGTCATCGGACAGTACATCTTGCCCGAATCTCTCTCAGACTTTACTTTTTTTGTCTACTTGTTTAATTATCTTCGCTTCACCACGTTTAAGCTTCTTATCAAGCGTCTTATCACCTCAGCCATATTTGTTGTTTAGACGTTGTGCGGAATTGGTGGTGTAAATAAAAACTGTACGGATACTAGTTAGGGAAATTATTCTAAAAGAACGAACAATTTAACCCCCTGCCCCCAAATAGTCGACTAAGGCCCCAGCTGTGGTGCAACTGACTGGGGCACCTGCACCGTCCACCGACGACCCGGGTTTGATTCCCGCCCCGTGGTCCTTTCCGGATCCCATCCCTGCTCTCTCTGTCAATAAAAACGGCAAAAAAGCCCAAAAATATACAAAAAAAAACAAAAAAAAAAACAAATAGTCGACTAAACGTTCATCGATATGAAGAGGGCTTGGTCAAATATATTTTCATTAGTCAAAAAAAATAAAAAATCACGTGAAATTACGCAATCAGGGGCTGCGCAGTCAGTGTATGACATCGAAGCAACGAGAGATCAACGCGATCTCGTGCCTGTGGGAGAGGCGTCTGGCTAATGCCAGAGAGCGGTAAGCCCCGTCCACACATGTTGCTACTCGCAAAGACACTTTTTAACGGTTTTCAAACGGCTGTGCTTATAGGGCACTTTGTTCATTTCACCTGTCAATAATCTGCATCCCGCATTCTGATTAGTAATCACTTACTCGCATCGCACAAAAGTTAAAATAGTCCGTCCACATTGCATCACTTGAACTCTCCTTGCCTGTCCAGGCATTCCATCGCTGAAACACATTGACATTCTATTGACTTTTATCGCTCAGCGAGTAGCAACGTGTGTGGACGGGGCTTTAGGGTAAACTTTCTCTATGGCTCTGGCTGCCACAGACTCGCCCCAAAACGACAACTGACCAATCCTAGTATAGCAACCGTTGCCAGCCTAGGGGAGCGAACTTACAGTGATGGACAAATGTCACACATTGTGTCTATGGAGTTCATAAATCCAACAGTCAATGCATTTTTCCCTTTCCCAAAGCCCAGAACAGGAAGACAGAGGCAGGAATTGGATTAAACAATGTGGACAGTGACGACCTACAAGCTACGTTAAGCTTTTTCTTTATAATGGGTGCATATGGCGAGGAAATCGCTTAACTTATCTTTTAAAACATGTAAGTAGTAGCCTAACGTTAACCACGTCACATGGCCCCTTGTTTTAACAATTAGATTTATTTTAAAGAACGAATTTTAAGTTATTTTATTCAAAGCTTTAGTTTGTTTGTTTGTTTGTTTGTTTGACATATAGCCTAACAGTTAGTTTGTATTTTTGATAATAAATTATTAAAATGCACAGTTTGCTGTTTTTATGTTATAATTAGCCTATAACGTTCCGGCCACTGATTTTTGTGTCCGTAAGCGCTTCATACTTTAAACGCTTCACTATTCAGTTTTAAGCGCTTAATTTTTATTTTGAACACGCCAACATAATGCTTTAGCATTTTCTGTCGTATGGAAGTGGTGACCTTCAACTTGGACTGCAAGTTATTATGTTAATATCATAAATAGTTATTATATTAATGTCATAAATGAACGGTTATTCAACTAATCGCTAAAATGCAGGAGTGTTAGCCGACTAATATCCGCCCGCAACCTGCATTTTCCTTTTTTCAGGTGGAAAAAAGCTGGTACTTACTAAGC
This sequence comes from Limnothrissa miodon, assembly GCA_017657215.1. Taxonomy (NCBI): domain Eukaryota; kingdom Metazoa; phylum Chordata; class Actinopteri; order Clupeiformes; family Clupeidae; genus Limnothrissa; species Limnothrissa miodon. Next base: position 31,641 of record JAGFZM010005947.1, read on the forward strand.
AAGACTAATTATGAGAATGACTAGGTAGACGTGAGGGGCGAAGACAGGCACATATGGCATCAATCCACAAAGGAGCACATGGGCTGTATTCCAAAGTGGAGGAAGCATGCTTAACAGGCACTCCTTGAAGGGTGCCACGTCATAGAATGCCGCCAAGCACTGTTCCAAAGTTGAGAACACTCAGAAGTTCATGCCCCTTTCGCACCCCCTTGTTTTCGAGCATTCGGGAGAAATTTCAAGAATACATTAGGCATTGAACCGTATATTTGAGCCAGTCTCTGAGGAAGGATCTGATGTAGAGGAGCAACCAGTCGCTCAGAGATTGGACATGACTTTTTCAGAACATTTACTTGAATTTGTAACACTAAACACTACACATTGTAATACTAGTGTTTTAGGCATCACGCACTTTAGCGTCTTAGCCTTAAACCATAAACCATAAAGTTCTATTAGGGTTAGTTTTAGCATTGTAAGCTGCATAACAGTTGTTCATTTACACACAAACAAATGTTTTACAATGTGCACACTCGTGCAATTTCTGTGATGACCTCAAGTTAGCCAGAAAGTTCGTTGCCGGTCTGTGTGTAATTCATAGCTATTTAAATAAGGTACAGCAGCCGAGTTAACATCATCTTGGCGCTTAGTTTCAATTGAACCGTTTTCCAGCGTCAGTTTCAAGTTTAGATTTGCGTTAGAAAGAGGCGTCAATGGGACTTGGAGGTTCTCTGGATGTCCATTTTACCCACTGAAGTGTAGTTATTCAACAATGACAATGTAAACTTGGTTT
>JAGFZM010005948.1:0-14521 GCA_017657215.1 Limnothrissa miodon
GGCAGGCCGGTCTCAGGGTCCACCAGGGTGGCGTGGGAGTTCTCAGTGCCCTGTCTAAAGCCATTGCTGGCTGGAGGGACGTAGACTATATGTGGATAAAGAAGATGTCTCAGTACATGATCACTGTGAGATACACACACATGCTACAGGACGGCCCCCAACTCCCCAACACTCAAAACATGCGGTTAGTATATATGCTGGATATGCTGTGAGTTGAACTCACATACACATACACACAAACACACACACACACACACACACACACACACACACACATATACATGCAGACACACGCATACACATACATATACACACAAACACACACATACACACACACACACATACACACACACATACAGCCTGATGGTCTCCTGCTCATCTCATCAACATAGTCCTTCAGCAGGCCTGTTTTCAGATCCACCAAGAAACGACGGGACGGCTCTGTGCCCTGTCTGCGATTGTTCTCAAGAGATGCTGTACACAGAAAACATTCATCCAGATTATCATTCACTGTGCCTCTGTCAACTTCTGAACAAGTCAATGAGCCAAATTTGTTTCAAACATGTTCGTTATTCATTTTTTCTCTTTTCTGGACACACAAAGACAGATTGAAGAAATTCTGGTTTCACATTTGGACAATTCATTACTAGTAATAAATTATATAAACATCTGTTTGTTTATGACTGTTGTGCATTTTCCTGTGTAAGGGAGTACTAACTTGATAGCTGTTGGTCTGAATGAGCCCAGCTTTAGTATCAATATTATCAACATTATCAAATTCTGCTTTGGGCCATCTTGCTGTCCTTACTTTTTGTTGAGTCTTTGTTCTGTGTGTCCTTAGTCATAAACCTTGAATATTCAATATCATGACTGAATTCATCTGAGTGAGCAAGATTGGGTTCTGCAAAATAAAAAAGAATGTTAAAGGTAGGCTTGGCTATAGGTCGGTATTTAGCAATTTGAGCCTCTTTCATGCAATAAAGTAGTTGAAACCGCAATAAATTTTGACGATTGTTGCTGTCTCGGCTATTTGGGAAATGTTGAATCGCCTCTGCCTGCTTCAAAATGGCTACCGAACCTATTTAAGACTACATGGATTCCATTTATATCTGTTTATAGGATTGTAAATTTATATCTATTCATAAATGAACACCAACTTTGAACATTTGTTGTTTAATCAATCACTCAGTCAGATCACATCAATCACATCAATCAGATTGTATGATGTTACACTCATTCAGTTTTGTAAGGCAAAGGTAAAGAATTTAAAATATGTGCAGGTGAAAAAAGCTACAATGACAAAGCTCCTTTATCATTTGAGTTTATCAGTTGTCTTAATCTGGAACCACCATAGATACTGGTTTAGTTACCATAGTGACCATGTTTACAAAACAAACTAAATGAGCAACAACATAAAACACCTCAGATAAACATCACAAAATCAACTTAACACTTAAAATGTGAGACTGATCCCTCCCTCACCTGCAATGTATCCTCTCTGCATCTCTGAGATGTGCTGAAGCAGCAGGCCGGTCTCAGGGTCCACCAGGGTGGCGTGGGAGTTCTCAGTGCCCTGTCTGAAGCCATTGCTGGCTGGAGGGACGTAGACTGGACAGAGAGGGCTTCAGTAAATATTTGTAAATTCTATTAAGAAATGAATAATGTTATAATTTCATGATAGTAATTTTTGTTGGTTTGTGAATAATCATTACAATACACATAGCCATTAAATGCACACACACTCTGACACACACTTACATCCTGAGGGTCTCCTGCTCATCTCGCTGACATAGTCCTTCAGCAGGCCTGATTTCAGGTCAACAAGGAAGCGACGGGATGGTTCCGTACCCTGCCTGCGGTTCTCCACAGGAGCCGCTCTCAGAACACGGTCGTCGATGTGTTCTTCCGATGGCTGCATTGAGTCCTGGCTAAGAGCAACCCTCACCCATCCGCCCTTCATGACAGGAACAGCCACCACCTCGCTCTCTACTTCAAAGGATGGACACACAAAGACAGGTTGATAAAATCATTTAGGACCAAAATTGATAAACCGACTGCTGCATACTAATAAATATGGTTCCAGATCTGGTCAATTATAAACTCTATTATTAATAATACACTATATAAACACCTTTTTGTTTACGGCTGTTGTGTGTTTTCTTGTGTAAGAGACTACTAACTTGACAGCTTATTGCTAAATCCATCCAAATGAACATTTTATTAGTATCAGTATTATGAACTTTATCAGATTCGGGGCATTCTGGTGTCCTTACTTCTTGTTGAGTCTTTGTCTTGTGTGTCCTTAGTCATAAACCTTGAATATTCAATACCATGACTGAATTCATCTGAGTGGGCAGGATTGAGCTCTGCAAAATAAAAAAAATAATGTTAAGCCTACATGTATGCCAAGTGTGATAGATATTGTCACATATTTGCTATGTGGAGTTTTAGAACTTGAAGAATAGCCTAGCTACATTTGAGCATAAAGAAAGAAATGAATTTGTCGCAATGTCAAAAAAAAAAAACAACAACATTCAATCCTCCCCAGATATTCGCTAAAGGTAGCATGTAGAAGGCTAAGTTGTTACAGTAGTAATTTGGAATTTGTCTGTCCAAGTGGCACTGAAACATTCATTTGAGTCAGCAGTCAAACTTCAAGACAGCTACCGACCTATTTTTCTTTTTCGACTCGTGTCCATGGTAAAAAAAAATGCCCTAATGCTTTAGTGCTAGTCCATAAAAGAGTACTAGGCTATAACAGATAACATACAGACAAATATGAGCAGACAGCACCAAGGGCATTGGCTTGAAGCCCAGAGAATACACACTGCACTACAACAATGAGAAAGTCTTCACACTATAACGGTCTTCATTTGGCTAATGTCTGTGAAGAATCCTATTCATCCAGGTCATGTTAGTCATAGTGTTCAATAGGGTTCGACCTATTTTTGGCTCTTATAGCTCACCTGTAATGTATCCTCTCTGCATCTCTGAAGTGTGCTGAAGCAGCAGGCCGGTCTCAGGGTCCACCAGGGTGGCGTGCGAGTTCTCAGTGGCCTGTCTGAAGCCACTGCTGAGTGGAGGGATGTAGACTGGAGAAAGTGGGAGATGGAAAGAAGAAGGACAGGTCTTGCAAATGTGAGTATGAACCTGAACCTGAATGTTGGTCTTCAGTGATCAGGATCTTGCACATTCAATTAAGGCTTGAGTTTAATTGAGGCTTGTAAGCATCAAATGTCTGTTGTTTTACTTCAGACACACACTCACGCACACTTACAGTCTGATGGTCTCCTGCTCATCTCCCCAACGTAGTCCTTCAGCAGGCCCGTGTTCAGATCAACCAGGAAACGGCGGGATGGTTCTGTGCCCTGCCTGCGGTGGTCTGCAGGATTGGCTTTCCAGATTGGGTTCTGTCTGTGGTTCTCTAGGGCATCCTGTGGAACAACATGCCATTTCTCCAGAGGGGCAGGCACCAAGGGTCTGTGTGGGGGAACATTCCTCACTCCTCCAGTGCCAGACTTCCCCAGAGGACGAGCACTGAGACCTGGGCAAGAGTCAGGTGACTTTCTTTACTAATACAGAATAAACTTCTTAGTATCAGTATCTTAGTATTAGTAACACTACAAGTAGTAATACGAATTTTAATATAATGCTATAGTGACTGATAAACTTATTCTATAATCAAACAAGGTCAAAGCTTTCTCAGGTATTGCAAAATATTTTTTTATCAATACATAAATAGATAAGAGATGGACTGGTTGTGTTAACATTGTTCTGGTTAGACCATGGCCTGCACTGTGCCAACACTGTAAAAGCATAACAAGGCCAAGGAACAAAGGTCCTTGGATTAGTTAAACAATGTACAGGATTTCCTAGACAAATTAACAGGCTTAATGGAGAGGATCATGTCATTGCAATATTGAGGTTGTCCTTACCAGTGGTCAGAGTTAGCAAAACAAGCAACTTCAGCATCCTAAAAAGAACAAATACATAGTGCTGAAATAGTACAATATACAACAAAATGCACAAAAGCTGTAGAACTTTAGCTGTTGAACTTTAACCTCTTAGGGTCACCTAGACTCCCTTTAGTCCACTGACTAGCATCTTACTAAATTTTGGACAGCAATCTCTTATAGTGTACAAATATGTGAGGCCTTTTTGGGGTGTATTGCTGTACATAATTTTACACATCTGGATATAAACTAGCATCACAACTATGCTGTGATAAATAATTAGAATTCATAAACTGCCATTTTTTTACGTGTCATGCCCTCTGGTTAAAGATGGACAATATGGTTGTGCCGGTCTGCATCAAAGAAAACACCATTGTTCCACTTTTCACAGAAATTTCAAGCACTGACTCATGCATGTAGACTGAACAAAAGAAGTATTCATTATACCATCATGTCTAACATATCTAGGTGATTTAACTTTTTACCCAGCAAGCATTGGTATGTAAACAACAAATAACACAATGTCAGTATAGGCTCTGTATAGGAATTGTTTTTACATTTTTAATGAAAAAAGAAATGCCTTTTGGGGTGAGCATATGAACATAGCTGAGCCCAACATCAGTCAGGCCAACATACATTAAAAAAATATATAGAAGTAGTAGTAGTAGGTAGAAGTAGAAACAAAATACTTTTCATGCAGATAATTTAACCTCATAGTCAGTGAAGTATAAAAGAGAGAGAGGGAGAGAGAGAAAAAGAGAATGACACCTTAGCCTACCTGTCGCTGCACACCAGTATGCTGTTGATCTTTCAGGAGACACTCTTGGTCTGATTTACTTCCAGTCCTTCAGAAAAGTTAGTCAAGATTCAGCTTGACAGTTTCTTATCATGCCATAAAACCGTAATAAAACAGTAATAATGAGACGGGCCATAGGTTACTTTGTGACCTCCGATATCAAGAACATATCAGTGTTCTTAAGTCTGTTCTGTGCAAATTGCATGTACATGATCACGGAGGCCTATATAGCTATGACTCATGTCAGGGGCAACTTTCTGATTTGTTTGTAGTCAGAGATTAACCATTTTTTTTAGGTTATGTATTGAATATACAAAAGGTCAAAATCTATCTTTTCATGAAGAGTTTCAGCTCAGTGTTAGATAACTAGCACTGCTCTTATCTCTTCGGAAAAGTGGGATTTTTATGTGTGTCAGTGAATTTACAGAATAGGTGTCAAAGGAGTTTCTGTTCTGTTCCTGTTTTTGTCAGTTACTCCTGAGGAGTGAATAAGTAGCTTATACAATAAAAGCTCAGGCTACCCCCCGACAACTCTGGTCCTCCAATGACTGTCGACTGGCAGTCCCGGCACCTCGCCCAAGGCAATACAGACTCTTCTCATGTGTCGTCCCACGCTGGTGGAATGACCTACCAAAAACAATCAGAACAGGGCCATCTCTGGAAGCCTTCAAAAAGCTCTTAAAGACCCAGCTATTCAGAGAACATCTTCTATCCTAGCACTAAAATGAACTGAAGCACTATCCCCTAGCACTATGCTCCTTAAGGTTTCTGCTATGTAGCTTGATTGTTATCCTCGTTTTGTAAGTCGCTTTGGATAAAAGCGTCTGCTAAATGCATAAATGTAAATGTAAATATTCATTCAAAATCATTTCCATAAAGGTTCAACAGGGGCTTCATCTTATGCTCCATATACCTGCACACAGTAACTTATACTGCCAGCAGCTGCTCAACAACACAACACATAGCGGTAGTGATGAATTCACGAAGGATAAAGCAAAGCACTGAAACACACACACACACACACACACACACACACACGCACACACAATAACAACAACAGCAAACAGTTGGCTGATTAAAACAGTGCTTGCTTGGGATGTTGAGTTCCTGCTGCATTACCATGTAAATCCTTTACACTCCATTTATTTGTGAATAGAGGCAACGCACCAACGTCCCGTCATCTAAATGCTGACAAACACACACACACACACACACACACACACACACACACACACACATGGAGCCACGAGATAGGAGATTAATGGGTTGAGAAAATCTTTTACAGTAAATAATGCATGAAATCTTCTTCCTCTCGTCTACCAAGGCACATGTACTGACATGAATACACACACAAGGCGTATGTGCACAGACACACTAACAGGGACAGACACACACACACACACACACACACACACACACACACACACACACAAAGTGATATTTACAGAAGCGTGTGTGCGTGTGTGTGTGCCTGCACTGCAGATTTGTATGTATAGAATATCATGTACTATGATTTGTTTTAACATCATACAGAAAAAGGCCTGCCTGCACGAGCCATTTGCAGGCACCCATTAGAACCTTCCCATGACAAAAAGTGTGTGCTTCATAAATATGTAGCCTAGTTAATCATGAATAACATTAAGACACAGGAACAATATGCCTTGTGATTTCCAACGCCTGTGCCATACTGCAGTAGAGGCCACACATGTTAATGAGTGTAATGATGGACATTGTATTAGAAGTGTTCAATGTTATATAAGGTGAAGACTGGACCTAGAGAATATACTGAAGTTATAAAAAGCCCTGTCCAATTAAAGTGGACAGTGTGCTTACTGGCAACACCTCTTTGCTGATGCGTGCGTGTGTGTTTCTTTGTGTGTGTGTGTGTGTGTGTGTGTGTGTGTATCTATTGCTGCTCATCTGAGAATGATTTGCTGTGAGTTGTAATTACAGCAAATACCAGCAGAGGCTGCTATCGCTTTCATTTCTAATTTGGATGATTGTGATACAGTCATATTTGCATACTAGCTGGACTTCTAAGCAATTAGAAGCAAGATTTATTATCAGGGAGGGGAGATGCCAAATACATGCCAACCAATGGATTAACCAAGTATTTATCTTTTAATAAAAAAAATGTTGTTACAGAGACTGGACTACAGGTGGTGGTCTTGATCCAGGATTGAGGACTAGGGGCTTTATGCACATCGGTAAGCAATAAATTGGATCATTTGCACACACACACATACGCACACACACACACACACACACACACACAGTCAATTGTGTGAAGTGTTCTATCCTTCCGAAATGGTCACTCTTAGTTTTCACAATATTACATCCTTCACTTTTAATCCCAGAACAATGTCTTATGTATTTATGTGTCAATAATAGTGCAGCATCCATTCGTTTGAATCCATCCAGACATCCACACCAAGACTAATGATTATTCTAATGATTATTCCACCTCCACTTAAATTGAGTTTTACCTTTCTTGAACCAAACTATACTCTAATGTACTATACTCACTACTATATCTGCACATTTCCTCGTGCCTCAAGCCAAGTTGGCCAAGCCACTAATTTAGTTGCAAGTTCATTGATTATTACATTGAGAAAGATGCTAATGAGTTCAGTCTGCTCCAGTGATCCTCTAGGCTGGAGCTAAAAAACACAACTGTCAGTGCCAGGATTTGTGACAAATTCTATTGTCCATGTGGGGTGTATTTTTTATTTGGGTGCCACCTTCCTAATTTGTTAATTAGTGGTTTATTGTGTACATCTAACCATGTTAACATCCTTCCTTTGTTCCCCTGCTCAGTCTTGAAGTGTATCTCTGGTGTATCACTAAGATAAATGTTACCCTTGACCCTGTCATTCCTGACTCAGTAATTTGATCCTGATTCTTTGTATTTTGCCCACTGGATTTCTCATCCTGTTATCTGAACTTTGATTTGGATTATGTCTGTGTGTCTACTGTTTTGTTTTTTGTTTTTCTGTCTTGGTCTCTTGGCATTTGAGGTGGTTCATCGTACCCCGTGGCTTAGTGATAAAACTTTGAATCGTGGTCAATCACAGAGGAATCTTACAGTAATAGTCAGACTTGTTGCCTAGAAAGGTGTGTTGTTTTAACATGTTTAAAATATCAGGTTAAAGGGATGTATGCAGAAATACTATACAGTATACACTATACACTATACTGACTGATCAGGATGGTCTTCTTGTCATTCTTTCTCAGTTTGTCTGTCACTTTCTCTTGATGGTTCCTCCACTTAGAAGGGACATTGGCAAGGTTGTGGAACTTGTGGGAGACTGTAATTTGCAGATGCTGAGGAATAGTTATCAAAATTTTCACAAATCCCAGTGCTCCTAGGAGATTTCACAAGTCTGGCATACAGTAACAAATTTTGAACATTGTAGTAATTTATAGCTCCAGCCTGAGTGTGTTTGAGGTTTAGGAGGTCAGTGTGTGTGTGTGGGGGGGGGGGGGGGGGGGGTATGCATGTGTTGTTGGGTCAACAACAAACAAATAATGTTCTTTGTATGCCCAGCAGCTAGGAGCTGCTTATGCTGTCACAGGTACAGTATTACAGCAGTGACATTATGACCATATGACAAATCCACACACACAAGGTCATTCCTACACAAATACATCTATACACAGAAAGATCTACAATTTTTACACACAGACACACAGATAGACACAGACACACACATAGAAAAACACACTCTCCCCCTCAAACATGTGTGTCTGCAGCCTGATGGCAATGATGGCTAATTAGCAGACCTGTTTGGAGACTGGCCCAGGGAGGCTTAGGGATATAATTACAGGAGCTGTCACCACTCTAAATACTCCTCGTCCCTGTGCATGCTAACTGCTGTGGCCAGCGCCGCCAATCAGATTGCAGGACACGCACACACACAGCTTTACTAAACCATCATCTGGCCACACTGAAACACAAGACACACAGAAACAATAATGCCTCACACTCACCTTTGGAGGCACTTGTGATGGTCAAGTGCTTATAAATAAAGAGTTCTTTTTCAAAGTGCATAAAATGTTCATATATATATATATATATATATATATATATATATATATATATATATATATATTCAGGTAACATTGGAACATGTGGGTTAATGTTATCTGATTTGTCCTTACCCAATTAAAACAACAAAACTGTGGTTTTACTGATAATACTAAGAAGCATAGGAAACACTAGCTTACAGGCTGTGAATTAAAGAGGGGCTAAGCAACATTCTGTTTTTCTCTCTCACGAGCTCCCTCTAAAGACCGCTGTATTGCATTGTATTGCACTGCATTCTATTGGAGGCAGACCGCGCTGCAGAACATTGCAAGTGCTGTATCTACCGCTATTGGCCACGGTGGCGCATTCTACACCGTTCGTTTGCTGTGTAATGACTAATTTTAGCATCCTAAACAGTATGAAACGGATTAATTAAATGAAAAATGTTGCATAGTGGGCCTTTAATGTGTACTGTAAGAATTATTACAGACGTAAGTGTAATATTGTCATACAAAGTAGGTACAGAGCAAATGAGCTCTTAAGAACATCATCAGCAATAAAATAGACACGTTGAAGGGTAGGGTTGAATGTGTGTTTGGGTCAAATAAGGTTACTGGTACATGGAACAATGCAATTTTTTTGGGGAAAAGGTGAAAGTCAGATTATGATAATTATGATTTCCTGATGAGTCACAATGTTAAGGACCAAACAGTGAAAAAAAAATTTCCTTGAGATTTCATGAATTGAACAAAAGCTTCATGAATTCATGAATTGTTGAATTGCAGTGACAGAAGATGCCCTTGATGGGCTTGAAGAGACAAAGTACATCTTTCAATAGATGCAAAAGCATTCTCAATAATTACAAAAAAAGTAACTCTTTTCAGTTCTTCTTTTTTATTTCCATTTTATTTTTTCCAGCATTGAAGATTCAGTGCATGTGTTGACAGCAACATGTAATATTTTTAGAAAATAATCACAGTTATTTGCAAACACAGTTATTTGCAAAATTCAAAATTTTAGCTTTTAACATCAGATGTAGCACATACATTTTTTTGAATAAACGCTGCATCTGGTATGATGAAGCTCATCTTCTCTATGAAAGGCAGTTTTAGAGGAAATGAGTGCTTTTGGGGTCGATTCTTTCTAAAATTTGCATTCCTTGAAATAAGAGACCAAGAAATCCAAGAAATAAGAGAGGGTCTTTGTACTTAACTCTGCCATCTGCAAACTGTACTTGGAAGAGTAGAGTAAGTAGGTCAGCTCCTTACAGTTCAAGTCAAGTGAAGCATTTGGAAACCAGTACCAAACAGTCAACAGTTAGGAAGCGAATACACATTCAATACCATAGCCCATAGCATCATTCATGTGACACATTTCAAACAAAAAAGTGAGAGTAAACTTGCCCCACATCGTATAGGCCGCATAACTTAATGCCCAGGTTAAGTAAAGTTGCATTTTACCACACGGCTGATATTAAAATAAACTTTATTTTGTGTGCAGTCATCCATGAAAATCTTGTGTTGTTCCTTACCAAAATGAACCAACGCCCTGTTTTCTAAATCCTATGATAACATTTATTATTGTGATAAAGTATTGTAAGATTGTGTTAAAGGGCCCACAGAACACATTTTTTGACTATCATAAATTGTTCTTTGAGCCTCAATAATAGCGTATGCAAATTTGTGCAGCTGAATGTGACCCAGGAGCACTGCTAGCACGTTGTTTACAGGCTCATTTAAAAGGCTTTGAATGAAAATATTCGTAAATCCTGCCTCCTCTGGCAAATTCATGAAGCAACAGGGGATTGGACCAGAGACGTTTCCAAACAATCTTAAATATAGGAGGTGCTGCTGACGACAAGAGCCACTTTGTTCCAGATTGACCTGTTTCAGCCCGGCCATTTCTAGCTTGAAATTTACATGTAGAACGAGGCAAAAGACGGCGGTTGAAGTTTTGCTGTGGTCCATTTGATACCGTAACCCACCTAAATTCAACAATAACAAGGTAAATTTGGTTTGACATTCTAGGGGCACTTTAATACAAAACATATAACAGAACTTCTTTACAACCTGCCTCTGGGATATCTAAGTGTTTCTGAAACTGTTGACAAGCTTTCTCAATGTGAAACTGAAAACCTGAAAAAAAAAAAACCCTGAAAAAAACACATAAAGTAGATTAGTGCATTGCTGCAGCATTAAGATATTGTTTGCTTCTATTGCTTCAAATTAACATTTCTGAGAAAAGTAAGACCCTATACTGTCATTGTACCCTGTGCTTAATGCGCAGTGAGAGGAAACCGAACAGCCTGGGGGCGTTGATGAATTTAAGTGTAGTATGGTGTTTATTTCCACTCTGCAATGTGGGTGTGGGATAAAGAAAACAAAAAGCCAAGTGCAAAGAACATGGATTTGTAACTGTCTTAGGATGGTGCCAGAACTATCTGTATGACTCATATGACTCATTTGTGGACAAAAACTTTCCCCCAACATTTTTCTCTAACTATTCCAGTATAATTTCCCCCTGATGTAGAGTACTTTCTGACAAAGCCTTAACATTTCTTCAGTTTTGTTCCATTTCTAAACAAAAAAAGTGAAATCTACATTAAGTAGCTTATTCTGATGGAAATGAGGTACCAACAGGTTCAAATTGCTGAGAGAGCAACCACCATTGTATGGCTGTCCTCTACGTCTGAAGTGTGGGCAAAAGACAATTGAAAAATGAGTTGAATCCATTAAATGGATGGAGGCGTGGAGTGTTCTGATTTTTAAAAGGTTGTTAAAAGGACCACACATGGGGTGGGGGGGAGGGGCGGGGGGCTTGCACATACACCCAGAGAGATGGCTAGAGAGATGGGCGAGTGGCTGCCCTCGGAGAGTATACTTAACCCATCACACACACACACACACACACATTATACACACACACACACACACACACCACAAACTCATAAAGTATACTGTATACGCACACACTACATGGCCACGTGGACGCACACACACACACACACACATGCACTTAACACTGTCTGATTTTGATTGCTTGTGCGGTGCTCTGGCTGAAACCTACTCACTTAGAGTAATGCACAGCCCCTAAGCATCCTCTTCACTTTGATCTTCACCCTTGCTATTGTTTAAAAGGTAGAAGCCCCATCGGCAAAGAGCCTCTGCTTGGCTCTGCCTCATTGGTTGTGATGCATGGATCATTTGCCACAAAAACCTCATCACAGAGACACTCCCAAAGGCTGTGATGGAAGGAGAGTGAGACTGTTTTTAATGTGTGCATGTGTGTGTGTGTGTGTGTGTGTGCGTGTGTGACAACTAGACACATACCGACATACACAAAAAGATGTTAGTGAACTCATCATTGCAGATATGATACTCCTGATGCCCTCCCATTCTTACACACACACACACACACACACACACGCACACACACACACACACACACACAAAACAGTCTCTCATACAGCAGCAATAACAAATACCTAGAGGTGCCGGATGAGATTCTGCAGGATTTTAGTGCAATTTAATTGTTGTGTCAAATTGTAGGTATCTCCCCTTGACCGGCTTGCTGTCTGCCCCCTAAATACATTATGAAAAATACTATAATATATAACACTATAATCATAAAGACTTATAAGTTATAACTAATGACATTATACATAACTGTGTGTATACATTCTCATTCTCATGCATTAGACAGTAATGTCATCATATAAGCCAGTACAGCTTGAAGAGTCACAAAGTATTTTTTAATTGTCCTATTCCAATTGACCTAAAACTACATAACTTTGTGCACACTAGTTGTATATGTTGTATACCGTATGTAAATATAGTTTATATATGCAATTTCTCGTGCCAAACAATGAAGTGTTACAGATGCTCAGTGCATACTCTAAAGTGGCATGAACTATGTGTATTGGCTACAGAGTGCTACCAGAATCTCACACATACAAGCAGACATTTGTAATCTCCAGTTGAGTGACACAAACCTGAAACCACATTGTGAGTGCATGAGGCTTTCACAGGGCTTTAAAAAACATCTCTCGGTTCCTGCTGTGGTTTTGTGTGTGACTTCCGAGACGCCCGTTCTATTTCCATCTGTTCCAGATGACCTTCACCACTAAGTGTGTGGGACAGGAGTCCACTCGAGTGACTTTGGGTGTTTAGCAAGAGTTTCAGGGGTTCGGGAGGTGTCTGTGTGTGTGTGTGTGTGTATTTGGGTGAATGGGAGGGGTGGAATGAGGGGTGGGGGTGACAGTCGGGTGAGGGGTTTGTAAGGAGAGAGGAGAGAAGCGCCTTCAATTGCTATCTGTTTCACCTTCAGGAAACCCGCAGGAAAATTACATTTGAATTTGAGATTGGTGACCCATCGCTTAGCCCCCGTGCATTGTGGGAATGAAATTAATGGCCCATGGGTGAGACTCCGGGGGGCTTTCTGCAAGTGAGTGACAGGAAGTCATGGAATGACAGATTAGGAAAGAACGAGAGAAAGCGACAGAGAGAATGAGAGGGAGAGCAAGAGAGAGACATAGAGAGAAAGAGACAGACAGAGAGAGAGAGAGAGAGAGAGAGAGAGAGAGAGAGAGAGAGAGAGAGAGAGACCAGTGGAGGATAAGGGTGACTTTGAGGTTGGTGCAGATGAGGCAGCAGAGAAACAGACGCGGGAGGAAGAGATAGAATGAATGGAAGGAGTGAGAAAGGACAAACACCCAGAGGGAGAGAGAGGAACAGAGGTGTGAGGTCAAGATGAAAGACTGATATAGAAAGACACAGAGTGGTGTCAAAAGGACAGATAAAAGGAGAGTAATGAGAAAAGGGGAAAAAAGAAGACACAAAATGTCACTAGATGACAGAAATGTGATAGTATATACTAAAGAGAGGGATCCAAAGTAGGGAGAAATGAAAGGAAAAAGGGGAGAGATAGAAAGTGACACAATAGTGAGAAGAATAGAGAAGAAAATGAAAGAAAAGAGGGATTATATTTCCCTCCAGCCTTAATTAACACTGGCATGTGAACTTCATAAATCAGCTGATGTGTGTGTGTGTGTGTGTGTGTGTGTGTCTGTGTCACTGTACTGTGCCTATATGTGCAAGTGTGTGCATGTGTGTTTTTGTGAGTGTGTGTGTGTGTCTAAAATGTCCTTGGCACAAGGGAACAGGGAGTGTACAAATCACCATAATGTATTAACCTGTAAACATGCAGATAGGGAGCAGAGGTGTGACTCATGTGTGCCCTCGGACTGAGAAGAAGGTCCCTCCAAACACTGGCAAAGCTCCAAGGCCCAGCTTTAACGCTTGTGTCAATGGCAGCTATGCAAGAGAAATTCTGCTCATACAGATAAATTACAGGTTGTATAAGTGTGTGTGTGTATGAAAGAGGGAGAGAGAGAGAGAAATATATAGCATGTATAAATAGTACGCTCATCCTGACAGCATGTCCAGAAATATATGGAACATATGGAGCTAGTTAATTAATGGATCTGAATGTGAATAGCATGTGAGTGTTCCTGGGTAAATTAAGTGACCTGTCAAGTCTGAACGCATGGACACACATGTGCAATGTGTGTCCATGCGCTCAGATTTAACATATATATAGAAATAAAAGAAAGAAAGAGAGCTGTTTAAGTGGTTTGTAGTTACTCTGAGGCAGCCCTCTGCATGCATGCCATACTGAAGTGTCCTTCTGGAGGCACCTTTCCAATGTGTATGGAGGACCTGTTCTTCAAGCCCGCCTTGATATCAC
>JAGFZM010005949.1:0-30788 GCA_017657215.1 Limnothrissa miodon
GTGCAAATGACCAGCACAAAAACAGCAACAGTAAAACAGCAGCAAACGTTCAAAAGTGTTTACATCACCTTTTAGTGTTGACTCAGCACGAACCGAATCTGGTCAAAGCATGTACGAAAAATTTCAATACCAAGTACCAGGTACGACACCCAACAGAAAAGCGAAAATAGTGTGTAGAGTCGAGTCGAGTCAAGGTGCAGTGGGAAAGCCCCCCAAAAAGCATATTGAACACATGAACAGCCACAGCCCAGAGACACCTTTTCAGCCATGGTAGCACCACCTACAGTCCAGTACCACACATGCAAAGGCCCTCAGCCCAAGCAGCAGCAGCAGCACGTCTAGCTGCCGAGTTGGTAGCACAAGCAGCAGCACCTACCCTACCTGTAACAGTTTCAATGCAATTTCAGTCCTCTGTGTAATGCTTGTTTACATAGTGAATTGACATTAAAGTACACTTTGACTTTGACGTTTGACTTTGAACAGGTGCAAAGCCCACTATCATCTTACTATACCATTAAGATCAGTGAATTCAGAGAATTATCTCATAGTTCAGTTTAGCCTACCTCACATTATAGGGTGTTACATTGGTATTTATTTTCATGTTTATAGGATATGATCCAGTACCTTATCAATAGACTGTAGGCTGCAACATGCGTTTCTGAGATATTTCTTTGACCTAACTTGCATGTAGGCTAAATATGTCTATTTCTTGTGAAAGCATCCCCGTTGAATTTGACACAAAACTTAATGAGACTAATTAGTTTTGCCTTAGTTTTAGAAGATCCAACATGATGACTTTTTGCCAACCTTTTGTCACTATTACAAAGGTTGTTGTAAGGTTGGTGCAGGGCCTGCTTTTCACTGCTTTTAAAACAAACCAACAATTGGGTCATCAACAAAGCGAGAATTTCTCCTCGAAACATGTTTACTGAGCTCAGACGTGCCATTATTCATGATCTGACCCACAAGAAGGATCGCAGAATCGCCTTCTTGGGACATTCATGAATGAAGTCATTCATTCAACCGTATTATTTTTATTATTTTAGAGATTAAAATGTGAGCCAAGTGATGCAGCCTAGTGAGTTTAATGTCTCTACCTTGGATGATTCATGTGGGTCATGATATGTTTGATGTAGCCTACATTTGTGTGCTTCTCCCGCCCTCTGTCTCTCTTTCTGCTTGCTTCATTTGGGGCTTTTAAAAGGATCTACTGGCTATGCAAAGTAGTAATATGTTGTTAAGGAGAAGATTAAAATGAATAAATTAGAGACCTAACAGAGAAATGACTGATTAAAATGTACATACAGTTAAAAAAGATTAACGACTCTCTCTCTGTCCTCTGCTCTCGAAAAAATATCTTTTAAATCCATGCAGTTGTAATTCTACTCTACACAGTTCAATATACTTGACTTCTATATCTCTTGACTATCTAATTTAAACAGGTTTTAAAATGCATTTTCAGGGCTATAATGCATTCATGAAGGCTAACTATGACATTACTATTCATGATTATGGTTTCAAATGTATTGATCACAAACCATAATATACCGCTACCGCTATAGGCCACCGTGGCGCATTCTACACCGTTCGTTCGCCGTGTAATGACTCATTTTAGCATCCTTAACAGTATGAAGGATTAATTAAATGAAAAATGTTGCATAGTGGGCCTTTAAGTTGCAAAGTTCTATGATAGCTGTCATGTAAACAGTTATGAATGCTGCTAACATAAGTCATTATGAATGAAATTTGACCCTTAAATAATGTGTTTCTCATGCTTTATGAACACTGGGTTCTTAAAAAGTGTTATCAAATAGTCTACTGTATATTGTGTGTTCAAATGAGGGTGCACATGGGTACACACACTCACAGCTCTACATGAGAAAACAGAAGAATGATGAAGTGAGTGATCAGGGGCTGTGGATGTTCACTTTTGTTTGTGATTGTGTGTGTGTGTGTATGTGTGTGTGTATTTTTTATTGCTCTGTGCTACGCTACCGTGGTTACTGCAGAGGCGGCAAACACTCTCATAAATCAAGAGCTGGGTGGTGACAGTTCCAAACAAGCTCTCTCATTGGTCCAGACAAGTGCATCACTTTCTTTGTTACTTACTCTCGGTCCCACCAAGCTATATGGGCTCATTATCACCAGCTGTATGTGAGCGTGTGCCCACCTGTTTGTAGATGGGGAGAGGGCAAGCATGTGTCTGCACACACATTTGAAATCCTCATGGGTGCTACAGTATGGGAAATATATCATTTTAAAAGAAATCAGACAAATACATTCACTCATTTGCCTTCAGTGATCTCCCCGGAGCCCTTACCCTTATGGAGAGGATATACTAGTGTGCAGTCTTTAGACTGGAACATGTGACCTGTAGGAAGATGTTTACTGCATTGTTTAATGACATAGAATGGAAAATTATCATTGCATTGGCTTTGATGAATTAGGAAGGGTTGTGTATGTACAAAGAACTATCATAAACATGAGACATCAATGTGCCCTTCTTTATATGGATATCTTAAACTTGGAAATAGCCACTAGAACATTTAGATCGTAGTGGATTAGATTGAAGCTTAGAAGTGATGTCAAATAGCACAAAGCCATAATTCAGTTGTAGTGGCCGAATGGGGCACCATTTAGCTAATAGGACCATTCAACATTCAGTCTAAAAATAAGGTTTTAGACTGGCCTTGCAAAGTGGCAAATGAGCTTATTTTTGATAAATGAATGTTGAGTATTTTCTCTTTGATCATCCAAGAACAAGGTGCAACAATCCATTCATCCATTTCCATTCTTTCCAACAGGTTATTATCATTTCTTGATTCTCATTATTATCTAATCTTATTATTATCTAATGTTATTATCTACCTAAGTACAAAATTATAATATTTCAACTGGACTGAAACTATTATGTTTTGTATCATTTCTTGCTCCAGGTCCAGTGGCTTGACCTGCAGTGTCCCATAGCTACAATAGGGGGCAGTGCGTCCACATGTTCTAAGGTCAGTTTACAGTTGAATTGAGTCTCAGATACAGATTAAATCACAAGGTTTCACTCTGAGGGAGGTCAGGATCATTCATCATAGCTTTCCTCTTCCTCTCCAAAAGTCTTTGTATTGCAGTGTTGTGCAAGCTGAAATCAATAAGTCTACCAGGACCAGCCTGATGCCATTTGCTGAAATGATATTCAGGGAACTTTATTTATTACAAATGCATAAGCTACCCATTAAATGACAGTCTTAGAGGACCAACTTCAAAACTTCAGTAGTGCACAGTCTCACTAAAAAACATTTTCATGTCATCAATAAATGAATGTTGCTGCTTGGTTGCATGGCCTTTTTGTTCATAGTCTGCATAAATCATTTTATGTATGTCAGCCAACAGTGAACACAGGCGCATGTTAAATGCATGAAGTGAATACGGCTGATATGGCCTTTCAGAAAATATGAATTCAAGCCTCATTTTCATGTTAATCAGATCCGACTCATAAATGATTTTCATAGCCAAAGGAGAAAAAAAAGATGATTGGCTTTGATGAACAGCCTTAGCTTGGCGTCTCTTATAAGACCCATGAGAACAGTTATTAAAATGCTCAATCTCATATGGCAATTTTTGAGAACAAGTGCTATACATGCTCTTTGAACATACACAACCACACACGAACACACACACACACACACACACACCTTTCGTCCCAGCCACTGTGTTAAGCTGGTGGCCTTGTTTTTTCACCAACACGCTGCGCAGGGTAGTGATTCTTTATGCCATTGGTGGTTATTTGTCCCAGTTCCTGCCTTGTTCCCTGTTTTCAAAGTTTATGTCTGTTCATGAACCTGCTCTGAACCTGACTCAGTGAGTCTGCACTGAAATGGTTTAAAAGTCCCCTAGATTAACGAGACTGAACCACCCCACGGCCCCCCACCCCCGGATCCATTGAGAGAAGCTGATGACCTTTCCAGTAAGCAGACAGAGCTCACGCTGTGACCGGACTTGTCTGCAGCTGGGAAGCTTTTAACAGCTTGTATGAGCATTGTACAGATAGAATAGAGGGCCAAGACAAGTAATGGCAAAGCAACAATGGCAAAGCAACAATGGCAAAGCAACAATGGCTGACCACTTTAGTCAATGTTTTCCTTCACATCAGGAGGAGACTCGGAAAGGCGGGACTTGATCGTGCTCTTGCACGCTATCAGACAGGGCCAGGAGTAAAGGTAAAGTGTGTGTGTGTGTTAAGGTGTGAAATCAGTCCAATAATTGGGGTTTGGGTAGATTGTGTTATTTACACATGTTCATATAAAATCATATAACTGTGTCCCATTGAATTCCAGTGCATCTTCCTAGTGGAGCCTCAACATCATGCTCAACTCTGCTCACAGTAAAACTATGTCCTTTAAAAGCACAGCATGATTGCAGCATCCCTCTTGTCTGAATGGTATCACCCCCCAATCCAAAAAAAAAAATCACAGGAAATATGAACCCCAAATTCTGAGTGCTTCCTCTGTAAATTGTTCCAAATAAAAGATCCACTGATGACGTGCAAGATGACCCGCTGTTTTTGAGTGTCTCTGAGTCATGAGACTCTTGCACTTCGATACTCGGCTTAGAAGCGGCGCAAAAAAAACAAACCCATCTAACTACTCACGCCACTTTAACAGACAATAGTGCACTGATGGGGTTTGCCACTCGTTTGGTGTCCCCACATGAGCTCCACTGTGCCCGACCCTCATGGATGTGTGAGAGGAGTTGTAAAAGAAGCAGATGCAGAGGGTTCATGCCAAGGGTGCGGACATCTGATTAGACCACATTGACATATGAATTGACACAAATGATTGCCGTGATTACCCATCATCAAAGCTCTTTGTGACATGGAGACAAGTTATGAAACAGATATTTGATGGCAATG
The DNA here is from genome assembly GCA_017657215.1 of Limnothrissa miodon. NCBI lineage: Eukaryota > Metazoa > Chordata > Actinopteri > Clupeiformes > Clupeidae > Limnothrissa > Limnothrissa miodon. The sequence continues at coordinate 4,904 of JAGFZM010005949.1, forward strand.
GGATAATTCAATATACAATAAACACAAGTTCACTATTTTCTTACTTTCCAGCTAAGACAGACATCAGGAAGATTTTTTTTTGTGTTGGAGGCAAGAGAAAAACATTTAAGGATACAGAGAAAAAGCCCTCAATATCTGCGTTTACTCATAGTTACTCACATGTTGCCACTAAATTTGAAAAGGATGTCAGAGTCTGAAGTGTGCATTTCTAAAGTTTGCATTGCATACAGTATTTACATAAAGGAATTATCCATTGCATAAAATAATATGATCTGGAAAAACACATGTGCATGTAAACATGTAAACACCAAAAAAAAAAAAAAAAAAAAAAAAAAATTGCTGCTGTGCTGCAGTGCCAGTAAATGAACTATTTACTTGTCAGTTAGCGTTAGCTACCTGTTCGCAAAGAGAGAGAAAGACAGTGGCACACCAACAACCATTTTTATTTTGGCAAATACTTTATATAAAATCTAACGGACAGGGCTCTGTTTCCCAGACCCTATCTTTGCTCAGCCCTCACTTGTCTGTGTTGACAGATTTCTGAACACATGGACGCTCATCTATCGGCTTCTCTCTCCCATCAATCAAACTAGAGCTCACAGGAGTGAAACAAAGTTGACTCATTAATCACCCGAAGTGTGTGTGTGAGTGTGTGTGTGTGTGTGTGAGAGAGAGAGAGATAGAGAGGGAGAGAGAATGTTGTGGTTGGGGGGAAAAGAGGCTTGTGATTCACAAAGTGAATTAAGCTTATGAGTCACAAAGTGAATGCGTGTAAGAGAAAGTGAGAGAAGAAAGAAACCTTTAGATCCAATTCCATTTTTTCAGGTGGTTTTGGCGAACAGTCTGGAAGCAAGAATAGATTGGAAGACCAAAAGAACCAGCTCATCATTATCACTGTCTGAGTTGTGATGGATAGAATGTAGCATTATGACTGGTTTGAATCCATAGCCCTGATGTTTGAGGTTGAAGTACTGTCTGTAGGGAAAAAATAGGTTAATTTGACATAACATGTATGGCACATAGCAAAGCGTTTGGTAATGTCAAAGGTAGGGAATAAAATATTTTCTTGGAGCATATTTTGCTATGTTGCTTAAAATCCCCTTTACACCCTGATCGGAATCAATTACTTAAATGTTCAAATACAAAAAAACAAAAAAATCACATTTTAAGCATCTGGTTGGTCCTGGTCCTGGTATTTAAAAAAAGGGGGGTTTGGAATTTTGAATTGTTTGCAAAATGTTGTTAGATATTTTTTCCCAGGTTCTTCCACCCTATCTTTAACTGAATGGGGCATGCAGGAAAATAAAGAACTGAGGGGGACAGGAATTGAGTTTCTATGCCCCATTTTAGTGTCATAGCTGCCGGTTCACAGTCTCCTCAATCAATAGTGTGTTTTGTTTTGCTCTTTTTTCTACTGACAACACTCAGTGACATCAAACAACAGGGCCATCACATTGATCCACACTGGACCTCTCTATTAAGATGACTTTTGGATTACTTTTCCACATTTTGAAGGAATTTTGTGAACTTTTGTCAAAGTAATGTAACCATTAAGTTTTATTTTGCAATTAAATTACACAATTTTGTTACATATAACTTACGTTACTCCCCAACACTAATATACATGTATATTACAATCTACTGTATCTTATGCTAACAATGTTAGTACATTTCTTTCCATATCTTATATTTCGGCCAGTCTTCATTTCAAATGGTAGCTTGTAGTGTTATGAAAAGACAAAGAAGAAAATGGGATATTGTCATTGTCTTCCTTGGTAAACAGGCCAGTGTCCCTGAACAGCACTACTCTCAGAAATTAGAAGGCCATCCAAAAAGTTCTACATTTCATCAGGACACCACCATCATGGAAAGTCTAAGAGAGTTCACATGTTATTGGAGCCTGTGGTCTCTAATGATAAGGCCAACGTGTCAGATAACGTCATTAGTTGTGGTGACGAAGGCCTGAAAATGGAGGCTCGAATTTAACACCAGGCTAGACCACACCATTTTCTTTTTTTTTCTCCTCAGTCGTAGCTGAAGGTTGTTCTCATTGTCCATGTTCAAAAATCCTGAGTTCAATTTTACTTTAGAAGTTTCTTTTTGCCCTTGAAAGGCTAGCTTTTGTCCTTAGTTGCATGCATAAACATATCAGATGTATCTGCTTGAAAGGTGAAAAACAGCAGGTTTCATTGGTCTCAAGGCCCTTTCACTCTGTTCTTTAAAGAATAACACAAGCCCTGATGCCATTAAGGGTCTTTTTTTTAATCATGCACATGAGTCAACCTTTTTTTTAAAAGGAAAATGACGTCAATAGCTGGGTTTTGAAGTTTGACTGCCAGGCCAAATGCACAGACCAGTGCCACTTAGCATCAAATACTTAAAAGGCTTGACAGCATGATACTTCAGTCGTAGCATAGTAGGTGTATGTGTGGTGTTTTAAAACATTTTGTCATCAGCACACTAGTGTTTGACAAGCTCTGTGTAGACTAACAGTTATGTGTGTTAGATGTATGAAATAATGTTTTCAGATTTGGCAGTTGTTTAGGTATTTAAATGGTCTCAATGCAAGAAGCACAAAGGTCAGGAAATAGTAGCGATGATCTATATGTGATATTTCTGTAATAGAACTTTGATAGAAATGATTCAGGATAGACACTCCTCTTTCAGCAGTTGTGTTTAGAAAAAACACTTGATGGTCAAATATATCTCAAATATAAGCTCTCATTTATATGTAAATGTGAAGTGTTGGATACTGGTTGGATAGTAAAGGAAAGCACAACATTTTGTCTTTGAACTGTTCTGCTAGTATCAGACCTCCCTTGTATGTCTTTCAGGTTTATATTTCTGTAATGATGTCCAATAACTATTTTGACTATTTATACTTTTAGTATACCCTTTTTGACTATTTATACTTTTAGTATACCCTTCCAGAGAGACATTTTCTAGTATGCCTGAGAAGAATGCCATTTGAGATTCTTTGGGTTTCTAGAGTGAGTTTCCCTAGTGCTAATCAATGCTTTAACCGCTAAACGAAATATATAAAGATTGAGTTGTGTAAGCGAGTGTGATCTGGACTGCTCTGGATCTCAACCCAGGTTGTTTTCCACGTTATGTTTGTTGGATAGCATTTATACCAACTGTATATCTCCTGTCACTCAAGTATTTACAGTACCAGACCCAGTTATGTTCGACAAAATAATGGCTCGATCATTTTCACTAAGTGAAATTGGTAAATTAATTTCTCCTCAAAAATCCCAGTGCCCCAGAAAGACAGAACACAAAAGACAGGGAAATATACAGGTCTTTCCACTATAGTTTGACATTTAGGAATTAGGAAGATTGGGAATATTAGCCCTAACACTAACCCTAACCCTTTCCCCACAAAGCCAATCAACTAACTAACTGACTGCTAAATGCTTAAATGTTAGTGTGCGCTTTCGTCTGCCAGGGGGTGATCTAGAATTTAAACCTTCTTGGACTATATGTAAGGCATAATGAGTGATGAGGTGACCAGTTCTACTGGTAACTGTTCACCTCAAAGGTTGTGATCTTGCTTATCTTCCATTTGTATAATGAAAGGATAATGAGGTTTTAGTTCTGAAAATTATTTTATTTTATTTCTCAACACTAATGGACAATTCAAGTAACTGATCCTCTAATTTAATTCGATCGTTTGAACATATTGATTCGACATAAGGTTAGTACTCATTTGTCTAACTTTAAAAAAAGTTATCTTTCAAGATCCCAATTCATTACTATGATGACAGTAATGTTTGTTACATTGCGTCCGTGTGTATCTGAAGGTTAATTAGTCAAGTTTTCATTTTGATGTAGATGAAGATGAATTGATGCATGAGTAGAAATTGGGAAAACCAACTCTGGTCTCCCCTATGAATCAATCTCAAAAACCAATGGCATCATGATCATGTCTAGGGGGTGGTGGTGGCGCAGGTGGTAGAGGAGCCGTTCGGTGACCGCAAGGTTGCAGGTTTGAACCCCACTCTACCTGACCCCATCGAAGTGTCCTTCAGCAAGACACTGAACCCCAAATTGCTCCTGGTGGTAGGCTGGAGCCTTGCATGGTAATCCCGTCCACTGGTGTGTGATCGGGTGAATGTCGTTGCAGGCGGCGCGTGTAGACGTAGCGGCCTCTAGCTCTCCTGACCGTGTGCGTCACTGTGGGATAGCTAGAAATTTAATTTTGATATCTCTGTATGTCCAGTATATGTAGAGAAATTGACAATAAAGAAACTTAACTTATTGGGGAAATAGTCCACTTCTATTTCTGGATCTTTTACAGTGGTTAAGAACATAGGTGTGTGCAAACTTACAAGTAAACATTTGCAGTTATACCAGCCTTGAGATTGACAAGATTGTCTTGAAACATTTTTTCAAGACAATCTCATTCAGTTTCAGGAAGTAATGCAAACACAAACAGCACTGGAACCTGGGTGAAGGCCACAGTAAAATGTAATGCTGACAATTCATCAGTTCAAAAATAACACATTTACCTTATGTTCAAAGACCTTGAACGCAGCACGCAGTTTAAGACAGTCCTAGTTTAGACCATGCAGTCATTACTTCTGCATTGGAATGCAGACTCTTTACTCCTGTCTGCCCATCTGCTGTGTCTAAAAGAAGCATTTATCATCAAATTTGCATAGAGCCTATCAAATGGCTCAGGCCATCATCTATAATGATTATCATGGCTGCATTTGATGTGGCATCCAGCCCTCTAGTCCACCTCCACCCTGATGTGATTACAGTGCAAAATAATATTGGTCCAATTAACGCTATGAAGATATCAAGTGCCTCCACAGTCTCTCATCTACGTTTGAGTCCAGCCATCAATGCCAGGCAGACACACCTCATATCCATAAAAATGTCATCAGTCTGCATCGCTCCAACACATTCCAGTAGTTCCACCGGAGGTCACCAGACCAGACATGTCCCTGTCATGCTGAGAAGCAGTCATTGCTTTAATGTGCCATATTCATATCTCTTGCTGTGTCGGGGGTGACGGTGGCCTGACCGTCTACCACTGGACCCAGGTCGTCAAAGTCACTGCTGTGAGACAGAGGCTTCTCTCTGGCTCAGATGACAAGAGGAGTGTATATGATCCTTGAAGATACTAATCAGTGAATTTGTCTGAAGTGCACTTTTGAAGACGTTTCAAAGCCAGAACCTATTATGCTCCACTTCTCAATGTGTTTTTTTTTTCCTCAAGAAGAGAGAATAATTTAATATTAAGGTTTGTTCCCCCCTGACAGTTCATGTGGACCAGAAAACACATTCGTGGAGAAACCTGCAGAGTCACGTTACAGCCGTCTGACGGATTTGTTAATTTTCTAGCATTCCTAAATTGCTTTTCATTTGGCTGCATAAATGAGGCTAGCCCAAAAGAGAGTAAAACATTGCCCTGAAATTATTATCATTTTTATCATTCTATCTTGCCTGTTTCAAGCAGGCAGTTTGAGAGGGATTGCTTATCAGCTTGGATTGGTAAGCTTCTCCCACCTGATTTGTCATGTGATGTTTTTGGCTGCCTGTAGCTCAAGTCTATGCAAATGTATGAATTATTTAGTTATGCTGAACCCCCATACGCCACCTAAATACAAACATACACACATGCACACTCACACACACACACGGATGATGCAAGACAGCACAGCATAGATTAGAAGCAACAATTATTTGCCAAAGTATTAAATAATTCAGATGAAATCGAGTGACTAGTCTAAACATTCTTAAATTCTAGGGAAACATGCAGATGTCCTTTAGGGCAATAGAGTTAAGGCAAGGTAGAGGGCAATTATATTTGTTTAGCAGCGACGGACATCCTCCACTGGGCCTTGGCCTGATGTTCCACCAGGGCCTGGATAACAACCCTCAGTCATGTGCCAAAACCCAGGCATCCATGTCGATCCATGTGAGCACGCCTCTCTGCTTGCATTTATGAATGCCCCTCACTACACAACACAATAGGTGTGTGTGTGTGGCGATTGCGTTTTATTTAGCCCCTTAAGTGACCACAGTGACAGCTGGAATAGAATCAGCAGACCCTCTAATAAGTCATCCCACATGGCCAGCCACAAATGTCGTCTGTTACAGCAGAGTTCAATATTCTTTGGTGAGAATAAATAGGTAGACCCACATATGTCAGCGTGTGAAGCAGATACAGTAAACTGATACAAATCTCAAGGCCTAAGCGGCCATCAGGCATGTCTGAGACAGTACATGCAAAGTAGGTCATAATTATGTTTCTTCTTGGACATTTCTGGTTCAAACAAACTGAAACTGAAATCGAAACAGGGGTTCATATTCGACCAATAAGTGTGAGAAGATAATAACAAATGCATACAAGTGCTCCTTGATGGAATGTTTAGATGCAGTTCACTCTCACAGCAATGATGAATTAAGAGTCACGCAATAGAGGATCTCATAAAAATGTTTGTGCATTTCTCATTAATTTCTTTATGATGGTCATCATTCAATCTGCCCTGCATTGGCCAATTGCCAGCTGTATTTAAGTCAGCACGTGGCTGTGTTTTATGAGCATTCCATTAGCGATCTATGGTAAACCTGACCGTGAAAGTATTGCATGTGTGGATCAGATAACATGCATGGAAGCAGTTGCTGAGAGTCAGGGGGCCAGGATGCTGCACTTGGGAGCACCTTTTTCAGTCCAAGGAATGTTGGTGGATTCCAAGAAGCCATTATAAAGTTACATGAAAAATAAACTGGATGGACTATGTTACTTTCCTGTTATCAATTTAATGTGTTATATAATTAGGTCTGAACCATTCAGAAATGAGGCTAATTAACAGATTAGTTGAAAGCATTCTGACTTATGTGAGCAAAAAAGAGCTTGAACAAGGTTTGAAAGAGTTCTTTTCCTTAGACCGTGCAGTATGTGTAGGAGAAAGCAGGATAAATCTTGCTGTCATTTTTCATTTTCTTTTCATTTGTATTTTTGTAACTATTTTGTATCTTGAACTATGCAAAGGATGGAAAGATTATAGCAAGTCAAGTGTGAATACACAAAGAAGTGATTTACACACACAAAAAAAAAAAACTATCTGTGAATCCGTTTGGTCAGACAGGCAATAGAAAACACGGAGACAAGCAACATTTTAAATGACAGCTGGACAATGGGCAACAGAAGGCAACAAGTGGAGGCCATTTGGCTACACATTGGCAAGTGGACGGGGAAAATTTTTTAAACTGTCTATTCTGAGCAAATACTGGGCGACAAATCCAGACAATATTTCCTTATAGTCAATCTGAGTGAAGGGGGCTTGCGGGTCGTGCAAGTTCAAAGATGAATTCAACATGGCAGACAACTTAAAGAGACAACTGATTAAGCCTAGTTTAGTTTAACCTTTATTACTGGAAATGTATTCTTAATGTCGATTGTTCAAGTAGGAACAAGTAGGAGCAGGCACACCGCCAGAACACCCACAAGGCAAAAATTGCCAAAGTGATCAAATTGCCTGTGTGACTGATTAGGTTATTGTCCTTGTGACACTTTGAAGCCCATCTAAGATGGACAAATACTATAAAAACTATGACAGCAGATAGTGACAACAGCCTGTGTGGGCTTCTGCGAGTCTCATTTCAGCTGTGGGCTTTGTGGTAGCAACAAATCCATACATGTAAATGTGCTAGTGTCAGTGCTGGCTTAGGATGCTGGTAAGAGACTGTAATGTAAGCCTAGGTGAGGCGAGGGCTTTTTTTGTGTTCTTGCAGAAGACTCTAAGCCGTGCCTCTTTTTTTTGGCATGCATCTGTACATTGGCTGCATCTGTATGCCTCCTGGCTGAATCCCATACAGTAGCAGTCAATCCAGCAAACACCTACTTGAAGTAAAGCAGTCAATGTTACAGAAGCATAAGTACCTTCCTTCCTTCCCTCTGACAGCGCATCTGTAATTCTGTTCTGCATTCATGTCAATGCTTTCACTATTGTCTGCTCTCATTATTGTATTCACCGCACTGTAGTGGTAGAAGCACAACCTAATCAGAAATCCAAAGGCTTTATCGTTCCCTCAAGACACTGTGTCCTTTGGTTGGTACACCCTTGTGGAGCGAGAGGGTTTTCTGACACAGTTAAACCCTATCCAGAGATCAGAGGAGGCCTCCTGTCTAGGGGGAACTCGCAGGAGATCTGTTATGCATAAGCAAGCCTCATTTATAGCAGGGGTGGTGTGGGTTTTGGGGTGGATGATGTATGCAGGGGCCTGTGATGGGAAGGATGTTTGTGTGGGTGTGTGAGTGTGTGTTCGGGGGTGGCGCTCCTGTGCCATTTCACCAAAATAGCTTCCTCACTTATTTCACTTCTCTGTCTCTCTCTCTCTCTCTCTCTCTCTCTCTCTTTTCCTTTGCTTTTCTCCACATTCCAAGGAATTTGTTATGTGTAAAAAATGCCGGCAACTTCTAAGAAAGCTGACATTTCCTTAAGGGGTGTGCCTGCTGGCTACCCTACCCTTCCCTTGGCATATATTTGGAACAGGTTGTGTGCTGCAATGGTAGTACTTCTGTGTGTGTGTGTATGTGTGTGTGAGTTTGTGTGTGTGTGTGAGAGAGAGTGAGAGTGAGAGAGAGAGATAGAGGTTTGTGAGAGGAAGGTGCTTGCTGTTAGATTCACTTCCTGGAGCGCATTGGCTTTGACAGCGTTTGTGTGCCCGTGTCTGCCGCTGGGTTTAAGAGGACTGCTCTCCCCAGGATACATAGAGATAAAAGCTACGTTTGCCTTTTTTCTCTCTTCCAATGGTACTGCTTGTCTATGTGAATAGTGCCTACACGGGTGCTGCTCTGGGTCTTTTGAACTGGATGTGGCTGAACTGCCTGAAAACTCTGTCCAGTCATGTCTCTTGATTTATTTATCAAACATGCCAGATCACAAGTTTGATAAGCAAGTCTCCAAATATCATCACCAATAAGGCCAATGATTTGAATTTACTCTTTGGTGTTTTGACATTTAACACAACGCCGCAGGGCTATGCCAAAGACTAAGATACATTTTACAGCAACTTTTTGTTATTCAGCGATTTCAAACATACTGACTGATCTCCATAACCAAAGTCAAAGTCAGTTTTATTTGTCAATTTCTTCAAATGTACTACGTTTCACACTTGTCCCATGCGTAGACGTTGACAACAATAAAGTGCAGATGCACAATAAAAACAATTCTAAACATTAAATGTTAAGTAAAAAAAGTAGGCTTAGGGCCTGATTCTTTAGATGAACTCTCATATTTATTTATTTATTTTTTCTAAAATAGGATACAGGCATCATAAAGGCATATATAGCTTTCAGTCAATCCATTGTACACTTTGTGTCTTGACAGCAAAGTGATTATAAACTTGGAGTTGTGTTTGGCCATGAAATATAACCGCTCTCTCCAGAAACTCCAGCAGCAGTTGATGAATGACTCGGTGCATTTTGTTAATGATTGACAATCATCTACACATCATGGGCCTGTGCTTTTTGGACTGGTGTCACTAGCTCCAACAGTTAGATGTCATGTTGAGCCAGATGCTGGGACTGAAGAAAATAATGAATTGGGAAATGAACATTACAGCTACTTGTCAAACCGGTGACATAACCATCGCATTTCATTTCATTTGCCAATGATGCAGCAAATTATTATTCATTACATGATATTTGTGCACAGGGCCCTTGAGAAAACTAATATGACTGACTGCTGAGTTGAGAAATGGGGGGTGGGGGTTGGTGAGTTTGTTCACATTTGGAGATTGATTCTGTTACAATCTATAACTTTAGAGGGTTTCTGTGTACTGTTTTTTTTGTGCTATTAAAGGGAGAGGCTAAGGAATTACAGAAATATAGTTACAAAATAGTTTACAGTATATCTCACCAGTGTGTCTTATCCTAGTTTTTTCTCATTTCCCCAGTTTGCAAACCTGAAAATAATGAATATAAATATCCTGCTAAATTATTTATTGGGAACTGTTTTCTCAATACAGTCTTGCAAGACACATGAGGCACCCACCCACCCACACACACACACACACACACACACACACCGTGTTTCTGCAACAGTTAATAAAGTAAAAAAACCCATTATGGTGAGTTGACTTGAGCAAAAGGGGCAGTGGTTGAGGAAAAGTATAGTTACCTGAGGGAGCTCTGAAATCCTGAAAATGCTCTTAATAGGCTGACTAACTGTGGGAGCTCAGGGCTAACCTCAACAACCCCAAGAATTTAAACTGAGCTGTATCTTTATCTCTCCTCTCCGATCCAATTGGTGAACTGGATGAAAAGTGACAATGACATCTCACTGCTCTATCCCTCTCTCTTTCTCTCTCTCGCTCTCTCTGTCTCTCTCCCTCCATCACTTCCAACTGATAACAAATTAATCCTATTGATTCTATCAGCTCTAAATCTAGCCTCTCCCCCTCACTCTCCCTGCGTCCAATCATCGTCCAATCTCCCTGGCTATTTGGAGGGATTGGTCTTCTTCAAGTTCGTCTATGCAGCAGTGGGCTATTTGTGAGGTGGGGGTTGGCTTGGGGCTGGTGGTATGAGGACAGTAATATTCAGGGCTAGCGTGGAGAATTCCTCCTTGATAGTCTGTTGGTCTTGTAAAACGTTTGGGAAATTTAAGATCAACAATCTGTTTAAATGAAAGCTCACCTACTGTAGACACAATGTGCTCCTTGATTGAAACTGTTTTATGTCTTATTTCATAACAATTCTTCTGTGTTGTTTCCCATTTGGAAAGCCAGTGTATTGGAACTAACTTTTTTTATTGTTGTCACTGTTGTGCTGCGTGTTTATGATGCCAGTGATGAGAAAGAATACTACTGGGCTGTGGGGAGTGCTTCACTTACAGCAAGTGCATTGGCTTGGATAACTATACCTTTAAAAGTATATTTCTGATTCACTACCTTGCTAGATGCCTTGCACCTAACCTCAGGCCAGACATTCAACCCTCCCCTCTCCAACAAAATCAATCCTCCCTCATGTATTTTCTATCAAATCAATGAGCGGAGCAACTTAATACCTAGTCCAGCACAGCATTCCTGTGACCCCAACGACTGATGAACATCTTACAGCCATACTGCATCGATTGCGGAGATGAATCCAGCAGTTTGTGTGCATAAATGGGCAATGCCAAAATGAATGGCACTGAGTCAAACCTACATCCCAGAGCACATCTATTGAGCTGTTGGGTAAATATATTATTGGCTGAGTTAGATCCTATACTCAAGTAATTTTCAAGGGGAAGCTAGAATCAAACTCTCAGGCCCTGCCTGGACTGAAGTGCAGGCTAATGATCCGTTAATATACCAGTGTCAGGACGAGGTTAGGCTATTACAAATAGTAAGATTAGGCTATTTGAAAGCAGAGCCTAATAAGTTTAATGTGCTTGTCAACTTGTAAGGTGGATGGATATTAACCAAGAATAGATTAAATAGATTCAACACTGTCAACTTTAATTTGCTTTTCAATCAGGTCAGTCTGTCACTGTCATATCAATCCACAAACTTTTAAATATTGTGGACTAACTGCATGAAATCACACACATGCCTTACAGACAACATGTTCCAAACTGAGGTCTGCAAAATTAAGATACCAATTTGGTAATTATTTGTATTGGCACTATTGAATAATTGGTATTGGCACTATTTGTATTGGCCCTGAGATATAGTATAAGCCATATGGGTTTGTTGCCTATAGGTTTTTTTCTCTCCCAAAAAGTGCTGCTGAATGACTTTGGAGTTCATGTACAGTATGGTTGTTTGGAGGGGTGGGGCAGTGTTTGGGCACTCCTTTTTTTCTCAACTAAAAATCTACCAAACTTCAACCAATCAATCCCCTCCTCCTCTCTTCTCCCAAGTCAGTAACACTCCCCACCCCCCAAACACACACAAACACGCACAAACTACAACACTCATACTGGTTACTTATATTCCAGTGTAGGCCCTCTGAGAGTCCTCACATCTTAAATAAATCTGCTACGATTTTACAGTAGAATTACCATGAAAGTGGATCCCTGTGAAATACTGTATGGTACTTATTGAATGCATGTATTGGATGCACAGCGTTTTCAGGGAGACGGTGGGATGCAGTAATCTCAGCAACCACTTGATCTTCCCTGGACTCCCAGAAGGGACTGCAGGATACATGATATAATATAAAATCATTATTACTGTAATGCGCTTCATAAGTTATAGTCACAGTTAAAGAATTGTTGCAAGTATTGCAGCTAAGATGAAGGTCTCTCTCTCTTTCAAGCTTTGATGTGCATAACTTTCATATTCCCACTTTGTGCGTATATTGTGCTTCATATTACTGAATAAATAATGTCATATGACATCGGTGAGAAAGAAAAAAAGGTTGAGGGGGGAGGGGGGTTGTTGGCAAAGAAACATGTCACTTCATTATCTTCAGACTTTCTTTCTTCTTAATCATCGAGAGATGGCTTGGGTGTGCCTGACGCAATAGACGATTTGATAAAAGATGTTAATTATGACTAATGACACTCATTCACAATGAAATGCATCATGGCAGAGCTTTCTAATATTTTTCTGACACCAGGAGAGCTAATTACTTGCCTTTCAGTAATAAATAAAACATGAATCACGAAGACAGTTGATGGGGATTTATCTGTTTGGTTATGATTGGATTGCCCACAATCTTGTTGGTAGTTAGCCTCAAATGTCCCAAAGGAGCAGAACTGTTCTTCAGTAATGGGTAAAGACATGCCTTAGCCTTCTACCCAAATGACACCTCTGGTACGTAATTAGGGACACGTTTCCTGGAGGCACTTTCTAAATGTGGCACATGGAGTGACCTCCAAGGCCGGCTCATCTTCAGTGCACTGGAGCAGCAGCAGTTACTAAACTGCTTGAATACAGCTCCAGGGCCTTTGTCATTTTTCACCTGTATTGCTCAGTGCTTTAACGAATATTAGCATGAGAGGTTGAAGGTATTAGTGGCCTATCAGAATTTAATGACACTGTGGGCTTGTGCAGAATTACTATTGCAAGACAGCTATTGAAATTTTTAGAAATTATATAACTTGAATAACCCAAATTTACACTGTAAATAAATCCCAAACATTGCCCTAAGCAACACATTCACAGTGGTGTATGTGTGTGTGTGTTGGTGTCTGTGTTCTTTGATACAGAATCTTTCATTTTAAGTACTGTTCTCTGTCCATGTTTGATTTTTTTTTTTTTTTGCTCTTCTCTTTTTGTTAGTGTTTTTCTATGACTTTATACTCTCACATACTTGGAGTTAAAATATTCCCCACATTTACATTCTCTCTCTGTGTCTCCTACTCTGTTGAAAAGTCTAAAGTTTGCAATTTATCATTCCACAGCCACATAGATAGCACCATTTGGTAGAGTCTTTAACCTAGGCTATATTAAGAGGTAAGATCAAAAATCCACTAGTCCATCTTCAGAAATATGCAAAGGTGATTTAAGTAATATTTTAATAATTTATATAACAGCAAAAAGAAATTCTGAAAAACATTCCATTCTGAATTCATAAAAATTTAAGGAATATATTTCAGTAATTCATATACTCACACACACACACATACACACAAAGGAGTATAAGCTGTATTACATTTATGATAGTGGCTATGCTAGTGGTCTTGCAGGTTAAGTTTAAGTGGATGTCTGGGCAACACAGTCCTTATACAGTGAGAATATATACACAGTATCTATCCTCATTGTACAGTATACATTTATATGATGGTAAATGTAACACTGGTTACGTGATGGTTCACCTGAAAATAGCTTCTTATTGGCACAAAAGAAAAATAATATAGTATTCAATTTAATCAATCTTATAGGTCAATAGATGATTTCAATGAAGACAAATGAATATCACATTTGATATACAGATACATAGAGGAATAGATAGAATAGAAAGGGAGAGATAGAGATGTTTCATTTCTGTTTTCATGGCTGACATTAACTTAGTTACTCTCAACCTCCTTGTGTAATTCAATTTAAATGTGTGAGTGAAAAAGTAATGACAACAGTTCTGAATGAGAGGCCATGCAGAATCACAAAGACGACATAAGATTGCTTCATTCGAATCTTGACTCCGACAGTAAATATTCACCTGGGCAAATCTCATTACTGGCTCTTTACAACGGCATGAATCTTAAAGAGGATTTTTTTTTGCATCAGCGGAGAAGTTAGGCTCTAGATTGATTTCATCCTGCCTCATTCTCCTCTGGTTGGTCACAAGCGAAAGAAATTAATAAAAGTTTCTGATGAGGAAATTAGTTGCTTTTTGTTGCTATATGTACGGGCACAGGAACTAGAGAAAGATGAGTGAGAAAGATGAGTTTATTTTATTCTCACTGAGAACCTTGCTTCCTTTGTTTTGTTCCTGGGGATCACAGCCTGCCCCTGGTGAGGCCTCGTTCTCTGGGTGACGCAGTGACACCTGGGTGAGTGGTGATGATGGATGGAGCCTGTCACTGGGTACTACGCCGACAGATCCTGCCACTGAGTGGAGGTGTGTGTGTGTGTGTGTGTGAGTTAGCATGTGTGTGTGTTTGTGTGTGTGAGTGAGAGAGAGATGGTGTGTGAGAGAGAGTATGTGTGTGAGTGTGTGTGTGAGAGAGAGAGAGTGTGTGAGAGAGAGTATGTGTGTGTGTGTGTGTGTATGAGAGAAAGAGAGAGAGATGGTGTGTGAGAGAGAGTATATGTGTGTGTGTATGTGTGTGTGTGTGTCTGTGTGAGAGAGAGTATGTGTGTGTGTGTGAGAGAGAGAGAGAGATGGTGTGTGAGAGGGAGCATGTGTGTGTGAGAGAGAGAGAAAGACAGACAGAATTTAGGTCTTACATTGCCAGGTGAGGAGTGAGAAGTGACTCGCTTAATTAAGCTCCTGGATCGATGCACTCTTTTAGTTCCCCTCCATTTGATGGCTGAATTCACACCTGCTCCCACTGGTCGATTCCAAGACACCAGCCCAAGTGAGACCAGTCGCCACCTCTCTGTCTGACTAATTCTCTCTCTGGGCTGTCTCTCTCTCTCTCTCTCTCTCTCGCTGGCTCTCCGGATCTCTCAGTCTCTCCCTTTTCCCATGGCTCTGTATCCAATGGTCACTTGTTCCAAATGCGAGTGATTCTTCTCAGGTTTCAGTGGTTGGCCACGCAGTGCCTCTTCATTTACTGCTAACCATCTGAAATGGATTTGTGGTTTGGCATCTATAGGAGACGTGTGAAAATCTCAGCGTCCCTAACCAATCTGAGGCTTTCAATGATAATGAGAATCAGGAATGGGTGGAATGATAATGAAATGCATAAGTGAAATAATAAATAAACAATAAACAAATCTAAAATCAATCAATAAATAAATAACTAAAAAAAGAATCACAAGAACTACAAACTAAACGAGAGCTAAAAGGATAAAAAGAATGACAGAAAAAAAGGATTGTCTAAATAAAAAGAAAGAGACAGTGAAATTGACAGATGCTATCACAATGTCACTTTTTGTCCGTAAAACACATGCCCAGGACATTAAGCAGCCTGAAGCAATTGCCTGTGTCTCCTAGAGTTGTAGGTGGTGACTGTTTTATGAATTTATTATATATTAATCAGTTAAGAGATGCAATTCACTATATTTGTACATTAACAGTACGAGCATTAAGGGACTATTCTACAATACACATCCATCTTATCCAGAGATAAGATTCAATTAGAGTACAACAATCCATGATACAAAAGTGCTCCATGAAATTCAAGATGCTGAACACTGCAAAATACACACCAAATTCTATGCAATTCAATAATTCTATGCAAAATATGCAATTCCAACAAAGCAATTTAAACATACATCATATAAATAAAATATCACAATTCATGAACACGACCACGTTAGGATAAGTGACAATGCAACATAGTATTAATAGGGAAGTAGGCGAGCAGCCGCACACAATCTGCCTAACTAAGGTGAAGGGAACTAACAAGGGGGGAGAGAGAGAGAGCGAGAGCGAGCAACAGTCTGTGTGAACTCCCATTCACCACTCACGGCCCAGCCCCGCTGACGTAGATTCGCAGAGGACGTCACCAGCAACCAAGCAGCGTGGTAGTTGTATCCAGCTCGGCGTCCACCCACTTCCAATAGAGGAGGCAAACGGGACTGCAAGGCACGTAGGAAATCAAAATCGGGTGTGTTAAATCCTACGTCGTTGCCTTGCCATCCGCGTCTCAGGAAGTTTGCCTTTCCAATGGTAGTAGGCACATCCCTGAGTCTAAAACTATGTAGGAACTGTCAAGCTTTTAATTTGGGTATGCCGTTTTTTTTGAAAAATAGAAAAAATAGGGGTGTGCCTTAAAGAGGGGCTAAGCAACATTCTGATTTTCTCTCTCACAAGCTCCCTCTAAAGACAGCTGTATTGCATTGTATTGCACTGCATTCTATTGGAGGCGGACCGCGCTGCTGAACATTGCAAGTGCTGTATCTACCGCTATAAGCCACGGTGGCGCATTCTACACCGTTCGTTCGCCGTGTAATGTCTCATTTTAGCAACCTAAACAGTATGAAACGGATTAATTAAATGAAAAATGTTGCATAGTGGGCCTTTAAGAGGTTAAAAATGTAGACAACAGGTGGCTAAATCTTACAGACTGAAGAGTAGGCCCATTCCACAAGGTCAAATAGTCTCATAAGTTTCCAGCATAGTCCAACATGCATATCCGCATCACTGGCATGACTTTCTATCATGCATGAAAAAAAACGTGACGCATGAAGCTGAGGATGATTCTTCCTAAAATGAAACCGCTAAATCAGCTTGTTTGCCTTATCTCAACACACCACGGTAGAAATAGAGCCTGTTCTATCCTATCTTGTGAAGTGCTTCTGTATTTGCAGACCAGTCTCGTTTGTTGTCAAGATGAAACCCCAGGTAGTTGTATGTACTGACAACCTCAACATTCACACTGTCAATGGTGACAGGCAGAACGGCAGAGGACGTCCACCAGCATTTGTTTAGTTTTGGTAAGGGAGTCAAGAGCAGGGTGAACCGAGGGTTTTAGGAGGTGGAGTAGAGGTAGAAATGCATGGTGGTTACAGCTGCAGACTTTGCGTCTAAACCATAGGTCAGGCTAATGACCTTTCATATAGATTAAATAAATTAATTCAATTGTGATGCAGTAGATGAAATAATAGCCCATCTCTAAGATGCAGCCTTTAAAGAGTCTATTAAGTGTGAGGTGAGGACAACTTCAGTCATTAAGGTCCTTTTGGTTTACCTTTTGGGCAAAATGGTATCAAGCATGATGCTTTTCACAGTTAAGTTATCTTAATTAGTCACAGACTCATTGATAAGGTGCTGGAGTCTGGACAGGTCTTGGGCAATCTAAAACAGACACTGCCTGGTTGTTCACTGGTTGGTGATGGAGGAGTTATCAGTGGTGGGGTGGTGTGCTCTATCTGCCTTAGCAGTATGGTGATGTTGCCCAATTCCTGCCAGACTTCTTTCAACGTAGCCTAGCTGTGTGAGTAGAACGTTAATAAAGATTTCCTCCCGAAAACGATGGTGTATGCACGCAATTATTTTGGAAAACGGAGGGAAGAAAATATTCGTTTATCAAAATACCTGTCGTTTGAACTGGCCGACCAGTGAGAGAGAGAAAACTCCCTTCTCCACTTTCTTATATTTACAAAGCCCATACAGGCGGCCAGCTCCCCCTGGGGTATGGGATGGGTAATAGGTATTGTGTGGTGTCTAGTGAAACTCCTAACCTTTACCCTGCACCATCGTAACAGTAGGCTACATGAATATGCCCTGCAAAAGCCAAGTGTGTTTTCTATTTCTGCTATCAGTGCGCAGTCCTTGGTGTGCTTATTAGTCTTTATTGCTAACATACAATTCACACAGTGTCTGAAAACTCTCTGAAAAAATGTCATAACAGAAACGCTCCTTAACATTTCTGTTTCTGCTTTGTCATTAAAATAGCGCAAAGAATGCTTTTGCTAGTCATTTATGATTTTTGCTGGTTGGGTGGAAGGTTTTTTGATTTGTTTATAGAATTGGGCAAAAATAGCCAATAGCCAGTTTTCATAGTCAAGATGCCTCGTCTTTGTAAACAAACTTCAACTCTTTTGCTGTTTATTTGCGCTCTAAACATCCTTTGAAACTCAGAAAGTGCTCCTCCAGCCTAATTGAAAGAAAGTTTGTATGTGAAAACATGAATCCCATTCAAGTTGCTGTGTGATACAGACATAATGATATAATACTCCTTAAAGACGCTGCTCTTGTTTACCCTCCGTTCATCAACCTTTTTGATGATGGCCCACTGCAACGTCAACTTGAAAAGGGCGTTCGGTCTTTCCGGGATGGCGAATGATTGACAGTCTCTGTCGGCTCCTTGGAACATTTCCTGTCAGAGAATCGACACAAACTGAATCAATCCATCCCCGTGGAGAATCCCTGTCTTCTTTTTCAGTCACTCTACACCCCCGATCCAAAAGAATACAGTTCAGGGAGAAAACACAACATACAAAAAAGAGAAATGTTTGCAAAGCAAACTGTGTATTCATTGACATTTGATAGCTGAGAATGTCAAAAGTGGAATATACAGGAGAGACAAGGAAGAAAAAGTAAAAGAAAAAAACTGTGCTGAGGCATCACATTTATCAAGACAAGCAGTTGTTCATATCACAAGACTGCTTTTGGCATTTTGAGGACAATAAGCAGCCCTTGACAGTGTATTGGAGAGTAAACACAACCATAAAACAAAGAATCACACAAACACAAAATATTATGATCCATTTTTCACAACCGTTATCATCCTTTCTGGTTTTGTGTGCTCTAAAGACACATTTCCATTTTTCATTTTAATTTAGAGTTTCTTTTCCTTTATTTTGTCAAACATCTTTGATAATCCGAGCCAGGCCACTTGATTTTTTGTAGTAAATAGCTTTCAAGCAGAACTTGAAAGTTGACCGTAGACTTTTCCGAAAAAAACTTGAGAACCACAGCACATTAACCCTCAGATTTCTTAATAAGTCTCACTAAACAAGCTCTCGAACCACCCACATGTGAAATGTAGGTGTATGCTTTCTGTAGAATTCCCAGGACACTGACTAATTGGTATCTCGAAACTCTGGGCATTTGGCCCCACTAGGCCCATGGCAGGTAGTTTATTGTCCCCAGACACTGCTCACAACTCCCTCCCCAAATACACACACACACCAATGCTAGCCGCCTAAGAACACAAGTTGGTCAGCCACAGTTTAGGTCTCATGAATCGTGGTGGGAGTACTGCCCCACCAGGCTCATAGGGCCAAGATCTCTAGGTGAGTCAAAAAAGTGCTTATCTTTGATAATCAGTTTACACAGATTCTGCCACAGACTTATGTCAGTCACTTGCGTGTTACTTGCACAGGCTAGTTGCATGTTCTAGGTGGAGCAACTCGGAACTGGTGTTCCTTGTATGAACTTTCCTTACATCCGATTAAATAAGTGACATTCAAAAGCTTTAAGAAAAATCCATGTTCCGAGGAGCTAGAATAAATGAGATCAGAGCAAGGTCGGACGCCATTTTCAATTAATCAAGCCTCTTTGATAAGACTGTCTCCATTTCCAACTTTCGGGTGATAGATGCGTCTAAAGTCAGAATATCTGAATACACGCAGATAACAAATGTGTAAACTATGACTTCAATTTAAAGGAACATGCCAACGTACTTCAATATTGAAATATGTTCTTCCCCAAATGTAGACAAGTTGATACAAACCTGTCTTGTCTCTGTGCGTGCACGCCATCGCTCTGGTGTGCAATGCTACTTTATTAGCATTTAGCTTAACGCAGTTCCTTCAATGTGTACCAAACAGCCTTGATGTTCGAAGCAACCAAGCAAATACACTTCTTTCCTATTTACATGTGGACACTCGAATAGTTACCTAAGGAAGTAGTGGTGACACAAAATAAAACATTGCAATTTTCTAAGCAGATAACAAAGAGAAGTATGGCGGAAGAACACTTTGGAGAAGGAGAAGGAGAGAGAGAGAGAAAGAAAGAAAGAAAATAAACCTGGGGAAGACTGAGACATCACAGCATTGGAGAGAAAGAGAGAAATTACCAATACCAAGACAGAAAATACCAATTACCAATTTTTCACTCCTGAAAATTTTTCTCCCCCAATGGATGTTACTGCGCCAACGGCAAAGGGCTCCCAAGTGTCTGTGCCAGAGAATTATCAAAACTGCTGGATCGCTCTTGCCACACCTGCGGCTTCAAATGATGAATCTGAGCCTGTGAACGAACAAATCTCAGCCACGAGTCAGATGATGGATTGGCAGGCCCATCAGAAATGCAACAGCTGAGGTTCTATCCTTCCCAGAGCTACTGAGTCTCTCTACCACTTCCAGTCCCCTAAACACAAACACATAGCCACACACACACACACACACATTTAGGCCTTTAAGTGGAGAAAGGATTGGGAGGACAGACAAGGGATTCGGTTGTGAGGTTTTTGATTAGTGGAGAGATACAAGACTATGGAGTAATGTATAATGTGCCGTGTGTGTGTGTGTTAACGCTGAATAATTTGTGCAAAGTAGTGTGTTTTTAAAGTTCGGATGGCCTGAGGATAGAAACTTCTCCGTTCTGGCCTGGTGACTAAACAGATGTCTTCTTTTTCTCAGTGGGTTGAACAGTTCATTTTTAGGATAAGAGGAGTCCTTCAGAAGTACTCTTCTGGAATAGATGTCTTGCAGTGTTAATATCAAACATATTAAAGGAGTCATAGAATATCAAACCACATTTACCTCGTTATTGTTGAATTGGGGTAGCTTAAGGGATCCAATGGACCATACCAAATCAACACCGTCTCCCGCCTCCTTGCATGTAAATTTCAAACTAGAGATGACCGCACTGAACATTTTCTGTTAATAAGCAGTCAATATGAATATTATTAATATAACATGAATATGGGTCTATTGCTCTGTATTATTCCAAAATGGAAAGAAGTTCAACATTTCAACTATCACGCTCTAATGACTGCTGTGACTGATTACCTGTGTCAGACCTGGACATGTGTCAATGGGAGGCTAGTTCCTTGACTCTTGCAACTAATTATAGATGTTTGTTCAATGTGTCACATAAAAACATATGCATATGCAAGACTGGCTAAATATATGGAAAAAACTGTTGGTCTTGACATGTAGTGTAATACAGAATGGTTGCAATAAACAGGGAAGACACATACTGTACATGATAAATTTCCTCTTTACTGTATGTCCTGCAGGGAATACAGACATGACCTTGCTTTTCAGCTCCACTATGCCCACACACACTCACACACACACACACACACAAACAGACTCCAGACTCTCCTGGCCCAGTGGTTCAGGAGTGCATCACCACCTGTGATTAACATCAAGCTACAGTATTTAAACTTGCATTTGCAGGGAGCTCTTAGCACTTATGGCGACAACTCAGTTGCGAGTTGTGTTTTCAGTAATATCTGCTGAAATCTCACAAAGGCTTCACTGGATCTTTAGTCTTCTAGGTGAGCAGACCTTTGTGCTTAGATTATAGAAATTATGGGCGTCAGAAGACAAAGAGGCATCAGCCAGGCTTAGTTTTGATAAACTCAACAACCACAGTATGAGTGGGTGTGTTTTTCTGTGTGTGTGGGTGTGTGTGTATGACCAAAGCCTCACTCTCTTCGATAATTATGACAAAGAGAAACTTTGGTTATTCCATTAATATTTCATTCCCTGTTTCTATTATACTTGGCCCTCTGAATAATTCACAAAACATTTGGCACAGTGTCCGTGTTATGCATTTGCAGCAGGAATAATTCCTGTGGTGAACCCTCCGCCTTCCCCCTGGAACTCTTCGATCTGAGGAACATCAAATGGCCTCTTTTGAGCACATTTAAATGAGCTTGAGACAGCTGGTGTGAGGCTAGTACCATTTTAACACAAATTACTGTCTAAGGCTAATTGACAAGTGCTCTTACACATTTTGTGTTTAAAGCAACATTGTAGAGTTGGGTTGAGTGCCTGACTAGATTGCTGTTCCTAAGAACTAAAAAGGGGGAGGGGAGAGGTGATCCTCTTCCTTGCTTCTGTATTCCGATACAGCATGTGGGTGAATTCACTTACTAGTGAGAGCAATTTAAGCCTTGGCAGGTCCGTAAACATTATGCAGTATACGACTCCAGGCAAATTCATCTACACATTTGAGAGGAATGTGTGAAATTGTAAAATAATTTACATGAAAAAAAGTCTGCATTTGCAAGGATCGTAAGAAGCAAAGTTGCTGATGAGGTGAATTCTTTTAGGTCATCTCTGGGTGTTCAGAGGAGAAGGGAGTGTGTATGTGTACAACATAGCAAAATAATTTTGTGGAGTCAGATCAAAGTCATTTGAACAGCAAGACATGCTCGATGCTCTTGCCTCTTGTCTCTCAGCAGCTCCCATATTTCCTGATGCTGTTTCACGACGGAAGAGAGTATTGCAGCTTTACTATTCCATCTGGTCTCGCACTCCTGGGTGACCACGTAAGGGAGGCAGAGCGTGCTGCCTGACATTTTCAAATAGGTGACTAGATGTTTGCACTGGGAGATTTTATTTGTCACCTCTTGCATGAATGTGGGCGCATCTTTTTCGTCGAAAGGCATGCTTTAGGACTGTGTTTATTACGCTGGGCACGGAATCCACGCATAGCGTTTTAGCGCTGATTTGATGATTGGGCCCTGGTCACTTACAAAAGCCACTTTCAGTTTGTCAGCTGATATGCCCACTTCCAATAGCTCGTTTGTGATTTGATTGTGGATATTTGTTGCTGTCTTCCTGACTGTGCAATCAAATTCTAGAGTAGAGATCACTCTGCTTGTGAGAGACCAATTCTCAGTGACCAAATGGCAGGTGGGAAATTTCTTGACTCAAAAATGTCCTGAGGGCAGAAACATTTGTGATTGGTTCAATCTCATATCCAATCACAACAGAGTAGAGAATGTTAAGGGCGGGACTACCATTTTCAAGTTCGACAACGGTTCTGCTTAAGGTAAGCGTCTGCCTGGCCGAAGAGTACCCGGAGGTTGAGAAGAACAAGAGTACCGAGTGATTTTGAAGTAACAATTTCGAGTTTTATTCACAACCAGAAAGGTGAGCAATTTTCTCCAAACTTAAGCATTGTTCGTGGAGCTATGTGTTTTTTTTGTCTTCACTCAAATCTTTGTAATTGCACAGAGTAGCTAGGCTAGTGTACTGTTTCAGAATGGTTCCTGGTTAGATGCTTGTCTGGAAGAAGACCCAGCTGGCCCCTGGCATGAATGGCGATTCAGGCTGGATGTCCCTGTCTAGTGACCGTCATGTTTGTAGAGTGCTTTGCATTCTAAGCAGATGATAAAATTGGTAACTGTGTCATCGGACAGTACATCTTGCCCGAATCTCTCTCAGACTTTACTTTTTTTGTCTACTTGTTTAATTATCTTCGCTTCACCACGTTTAAGCTTCTTATCAAGCGTCTTATCACCTCAGCCATATTTGTTGTTTAGACGTTGTGCGGAATTGGTGGTGTAAATAAAAACTGTACGGATACTAGTTAGGGAAATTATTCTAAAAGAACGAACAATTTAACCCCCTGCCCCCAAATAGTCGACTAAGGCCCCAGCTGTGGTGCAACTGACTGGGGCACCTGCACCGTCCACCGACGACCCGGGTTTGATTCCCGCCCCGTGGTCCTTTCCGGATCCCATCCCTGCTCTCTCTGTCAATAAAAACGGCAAAAAAGCCCAAAAATATACAAAAAAAAACAAAAAAAAAAACAAATAGTCGACTAAACGTTCATCGATATGAAGAGGGCTTGGTCAAATATATTTTCATTAGTCAAAAAAAATAAAAAATCACGTGAAATTACGCAATCAGGGGCTGCGCAGTCAGTGTATGACATCGAAGCAACGAGAGATCAACGCGATCTCGTGCCTGTGGGAGAGGCGTCTGGCTAATGCCAGAGAGCGGTAAGCCCCGTCCACACATGTTGCTACTCGCAAAGACACTTTTTAACGGTTTTCAAACGGCTGTGCTTATAGGGCACTTTGTTCATTTCACCTGTCAATAATCTGCATCCCGCATTCTGATTAGTAATCACTTACTCGCATCGCACAAAAGTTAAAATAGTCCGTCCACATTGCATCACTTGAACTCTCCTTGCCTGTCCAGGCATTCCATCGCTGAAACACATTGACATTCTATTGACTTTTAATGCTCAGCGAGTAGCAACGTGTGTGGACGGGGCTTTAGGGTAAACTTTCTCTATGGCTCTGGCTGCCACAGACTCGCCCCAAAACGACAACTGACCAATCCTAGTATAGCAACCGTTGCCAGCCTAGGGGAGCGAACTTACAGTGATGGACAAATGTCACACATTGTGTCTATGGAGTTCATAAATCCAACAGTCAATGCATTTTTCCCTTTCCCAAAGCCCAAAACAGGAAGAGAGAGGCAGGAATTGGATTAAACAATGTGGACAGTGACGACCTACAAGCTACGTTAAGCTTTTTCTTTATAATGGGTGCATATGGCGAGGAAATCGCTTAACTTATCTTTTAAAACATGTAAGTAGTAGCCTAACGTTAACCACGTCACATGGCCCCTTGTTTTAACAATTAGATTTATTTTAAAGAACGAATTTTAAGTTATTTTATTCAAAGCTTTAGTTTGTTTGTTTGTTTGTTTGTTTGACATATAGCCTAACAGTTAGTTTGTATTTTTGATAATAAATTATTAAAATGCACAGTTTGCTGTTTTTATGTTATAATTAGCCTATAACGTTCCGGCCACTGATTTTTGTGTCCGTAAGCGCTTCATACTGTAAACGCTTCACTATTCAGTTTTAAGCGCTTAATTTTTATTTTGAACACGCTAACATAATGCTTTAGCATTTTCTGTCGTATGGAAGTGGTGACCTTCAACTTGGACTGCAAGTTATTATGTTAATATCATAAATAGTTATTATATTAATGTCATAAATGAACGGTTATTCAACTAATCGCTAAAATGCAGGAGTGTTAGCCGACTAATATCCGCCCGCAACCTGCATTTTCCTTTTTTCAGGTGGAAAAAAGCTGGTACTTACTAAGCAAGACTAATTATGAGAATGACTAGGTAGACGTGAGGGGCGAAGACAGGCACATATGGCATCAATCCACAAAGGAGCACATGGGCTGTATTCCAAAGTGGAGGAAGCATGCTTAACAGGCACTCCTTGAAGGGTGCCACGTCATAGAATGCCGCCAAGCACTGTTCCAAAGTTGAGAACACTCAGAAGTTCATGCCCCTTTCGCACCCCCTTGTTTTCGAGCATTCGGGAGAAATTTCAAGAATACATTAGGCATTGAACCGTATATTTGAGCCAGTCTCTGAGGAAGGATCTGATGTAGAGGAGCAACTAGTCGCTCAGAGATTGGACATGACTTTTTCAGAACATTTACTTGAATTTGTAACACTAAACACTACACATTGTAATACTAGTGTTTTAGGCATCACGCACTTTAGCGTCTTAGCCTTAAACCATAAACCATAAAGTTCTATTAGGGTTAGTTTTAGCATTGTAAGCTGCATAACAGTTGTTCATTTACACACAAACAAATGTTTTACAATGTGCACACTTGTGCAATTTCTGTGATGACCTCAAGTTAGCCAGAAAGTTCGTTGCCGGTCTGTGTGTAATTCATAGCTATTTAAATAAGGTACAGCAGCCGAGTTAACATCATCTTGGCGCTTAGTTTCAATTGAACCGTTTTCCAGCGTCAGTTTCAAGTTTAGATTTGCGTTAGAAAGAGGCGTCAATGGGACTTGGAGGTTCTCTGGATGTCCATTTCACCCACTGAAGTGTAGTTATTCAACAATGACAATGTAAACTTGGTTT
>JAGFZM010005950.1:0-14609 GCA_017657215.1 Limnothrissa miodon
GGCAGGCCGGTCTCAGGGTCCACCAGGGTGGCGTGGGAGTTCTCAGTGCCCTGTCTAAAGCCATTGCTGGCTGGAGGGACGTAGACTATATGTGGATAAAGAAGATGTCTCAGTACATGATCACTGTGAGATACACACACATGCTACAGGACGGCCCCCAACTCCCCAACACTCAAAACATGCGGTTAGTATATATGCTGGATATGCTGTGAGTTGAACTCACATACACATACACACAAACACACACACACACACACACACACACACACACACACATATACATGCAGACACACGCATACACATACATATACACACAAACACACACACACGCACACACAAACACACACATACACACACACACACATACACACACACATACAGCCTGATGGTCTCCTGCTCATCTCATCAACATAGTCCTTCAGCAGGCCTGTTTTCAGATCCACCAAGAAACGACGGGACGGCTCTGTGCCCTGTCTGCGATTGTTCTCAAGAGATGCTGTACACAGAAAACATTCATCCAGATTATCATTCACTGTGCCTCTGTCAACTTCTGAACAAGTCAATGAGCCAAATTTGTTTCAAACATGTTCGTTATTCATTTTTTCTCTTTTCTGGACACACAAAGACAGATTGAAGAAATTCTGGTTTCACATTTGGACAATTCATTACTAGTAATAAATTATATAAACATCTGTTTGTTTATGACTGTTGTGCATTTTCCTGTGTAAGGGAGTACTAACTTGATAGCTGTTGGTCTGAATGAGCCCAGCTTTAGTATCAATATTATCAACATTATCAAATTCTGCTTTGGGCCATCTTGCTGTCCTTACTTTTTGTTGAGTCTTTGTTCTGTGTGTCCTTAGTCATAAACCTTGAATATTCAATACCATGACTGAATTCATCTGAGTGAGCAAGATTGGGTTCTGCAAAATAAAAAAGAATGTTAAAGGTAGGCTTGGCTATAGGTCGGTATTTAGCAATTTGAGCCTCTTTCATGCAATAAAGTAGTTGAAACCGCAATAAATTTTGACGATTGTTGCTGTCTCGGCTATTTGGGAAATGTTGAATCGCCTCTGCCTGCTTCAAAATGGCTACCGAACCTATTTAAGCCTACATGGATTCCATTTATATCTGTTTATAGGATTGTAAATTTATATCTATTCATAAATGAACACCAACTTTGAACATTTGTTGTTTAATCAATCACTCAGTCAGATCACATCAATCACATCAATCAGATTGTATGATGTTACACTCATTCAGTTTTGTAAGGCAAAGGTAAAGAATTTAAAATATGTGCAGGTGAAAACAGCTACAATGACAAAGCTTCTTTATCATTTGAGTTTATCAGTTGTCTTAATCTGGAACCACCATAGATACTGGTTTAGTTACCATAGTGACCATGTTTACAAAACAAACTAAATGAGCAACAACATAAAACACCTCAGATAAACATCACAAAATCAACTTAACGCTTAAAATGTGAGACTGATCCCTCCCTCACCTGCAATGTATCCTCTCTGCATCTCTGAGATGTGCTGAAGCAGCAGGCCGGTCTCAGGGTCCACCAGGGTGGCGTGGGAGTTCTCAGTGCCCTGTCTGAAGCCATTGCTGGCTGGAGGGACGTAGACTGGACAGAGAGGGCTTCAGTAAATATTTGTAAATTCTATTAAGAAATGAATAATGTTATAATTTCATGATAGTAATTTTTGTTGGTTTGTGAATAATCATTACAATACACATAGCCATTAAATGCACACACACTCTGACACACACTTACATCCTGAGGGTCTCCTGCTCATCTCGCTGACATAGTCCTTCAGCAGGCCTGATTTCAGGTCAACAAGGAAGCGACGGGATGGTTCCGTACCCTGCCTGCGGTTCTCCACAGGAGCCGCTCTCAGAACACGGTCGTCGATGTGTTCTTCCGATGGCTGCATTGAGTCCTGGCTAAGAGCAACCCTCACCCATCCGCCCTTCATGACAGGAACAGCCACCACCTCGCTCTCTACTTCAAAGGATGGACACACAAAGACAGGTTGATAAAATCATTTAGGACCAAAATTGATAAACCGACTGCTGCATACTAATAAATATGGTTCCAGATCTGGTCAATTATAAACTCTATTATTAATAATACACTATATAAACACCTTTTTGTTTACGGCTGTTGTGTGTTTTCTTGTGTAAGAGACTACTAACTTGACAGCTTATTGCTAAATCCATCCAAATGAACATTTTATTAGTATCAGTATTATGAACTTTATCAGATTCGGGGCATTCTGGTGTCCTTACTTCTTGTTGAGTCTTTGTCTTGTGTGTCCTTAGTCATAAACCTTGAATATTCAATACCATGACTGAATTCATCTGAGTGGGCAGGATTGAGCTCTGCAAAATAAAAAAAATAATGTTAAGCCTACATGTATGCCAAGTGTGATAGATATTGTCACATATTTGCTATGTGGAGTTTTAGAACTTGAAGAATAGCCTAGCTACATTTGAGCATAAAGAAAGAAATGAATTTGTCGCAATGTCAAAAAAAAAAAAAACAACATTCAATCCTCCCCAGATATTCGCTAAAGGTAGCATGTAGAAGGCTAAGTTGTTACAGTAGTAATTTGGAATTTGTCTGTCCAAGTGGCACTGAAACATTCATTTGAGTCAGCAGTCAAACTTCAAGACAGCTACCGACCTATTTTTCTTTTTCGACTCGTGTCCATGGTAAAAAAAAATGCCCTAATGCTTTAGTGCTAGTCCATAAAAGAGTACTAGGCTATAACAGATAACATACAGACAAATATGAGCAGACAGCACCAAGGGCATTGGCTTGAAGCCCAGAGAATACACACTGCGCTACAACAATGAGAAAGTCTTCACACTATAACGGTCTTCATTTGGCTAATGTCTGTGAAGAATCCTATTCATCCAGGTCATGTTAGTCATAGTGTTCAATAGGGTTCGACCTATTTTTGGCTCTTATAGCTCACCTGTAATGTATCCTCTCTGCATCTCTGAAGTGTGCTGAAGCAGCAGGCCGGTCTCAGGGTCCACCAGGGTGGCGTGGGAGTTCTCAGTGGCCTGTCTGAAGCCATTGCTGGGTGGAGGGATGTAGACTGGAGAAAGTGGGAGATGGAAAGAAGAAGGACAGGTCTTGCAAATGTGAGTATGAACCTGAACCTGAATGTTGGTCTTCAGTGATCAGGATCTTGCACATTCAATTAAGGCTTGCGTTTAATTGAGGCTTGTAAGCATCAAATGTCTGTTGTTTTACTTCAGACACACACTCACGCACACTTACAGTCTGATGGTCTCCTGCTCATCTCCCCAACGTAGTCCTTCAGCAGGCCCGTGTTCAGATCAACGAGGAAACGGCGGGATGGTTCTGTGCCCTGCCTGCGGTGGTCTGCAGGATTGGCTTTCCAGATTGGGTTCTGTCTGTGGTTCTCTAGGGCATCCTGTGGAACAACATGCCATTTCTCCAGAGGGGCAGGCACCAAGGGTCTGTGTGGGGGAACATTCCTCACTCCTCCAGTGCCAGACTTCCCCAGAGGACGAGCACTGAGACCTGGGCAAGAGTCAAGTGACTTTCTTTACTAATACAGAATAAACTTCTTAGTATCAGTATCTTAGTATTAGTAACACTACAAGTAGTAATACGAATTTTAATATAATGCTATAGTGACTGATAAACTTATTCTATAATCAAACAAGGTCAAAGCTTTCTCAGGTATTGCAAAATATTTTTTTATCAATACATAAATAGATAAGAGATGGACTGGTTGTGTTAACATTGTTCTGGTTAGACCATGGCCTGCACTGTGCCAACACTGTAAAAGCATAACAAGGCCAAGGAACAAAGGTCCTTGGATTAGTTAAACAATGTACAGGATTTCCTAGACAAATTAACAGGCTTAATGGAGAGGATCATGTCATTGCAATATTGAGGTTGTTCTTACCAGTGGTCAGAGTTAGCAAAACAAGCAACTTCAGCATCCTAAAAAGAACAAATACATAGTGCTGAAATGGTACAATATACAACAAAATGCACAAAAGCTGTAGAACTTTAGCTGTTGAACTTTAACCTCTTAGGGTCACCTAGACTCCCTTTAGTCCACTGACTAGCATCTTACTAAATTTTGGACAGCAATCTCTTATAGTGTACAAATATGTGAGGCCTTTTTGGGGTGTATTGCTGTACATAATTTTACACATCTGGATATAAACTAGCATCACAACTATGCTGTGATAAATAATTAGAATTCATAAACTGCCATTTTTTTTACGTGTCATGCCCTCTGGTTAAAGATGGACAATATGGTTGTGCCGGTCTGCATCAAAGAAAACACCATTGTTCCACTTTTCACAGAAATTTCAAGCACTGACTCATGCATGTAGACTGAACAAAAGAAGTATTCATTATACCATCATGTCTAACATATCTAGGTGATTTAACTTTTTACCCAGCAAGCATTGGTATGTAAACAACAAATAACACAATGTCAGTATAGGCTCTGTATAGGAATTGTTTTTACATTTTTAATGAAAAAAGAAATGCCTTTTGGGGTGAGCATATGAACATAGCTGAGCCCAACATCAGTCAGGCCAACATACATTAAAAAAATATATAGAAGTAGTAGTAGTAGGTAGAAGTAGAAAGAAAATACTTTTCATGCAGATAATTTAACCTCAGAGTCAGTGAAGTATAAAAGAGAGAGAGGGAGAGAGAGAAAAAGAGAATGACACCTTAGCCTACCTGTCGCTGCACACCAGTATGCTGTTGATCTTTCAGGAGACACTCTTGGTCTGATTTACTTCCAGTCCTTCAGAAAAGTTAGTCAAGATTCAGCTTGACAGTTTCTTATCATGCCATAAAACCGTAATAAAACAGTAATAATGAGACGGGCCATAGGTTACTTTGTGACCTCCGATATGAAGAACATATCAGTGTTCTTAAGTCTGTTCTGTGCAAATTGCATGTACATGATCACGGAGGCCTATATAGCTATGACTCATGTCAGGGGCAACTTTCTGATTTGTTTGTAGTCAGAGATTAACCATTTTTTTTAGGTTATGTATTGAATATACAAAAGGTCAAAATCTATCTTTTCATGAAGAGTTTCAGCTCAGTGTTAGATAACTAGCACTGCTCTTATCTCTTCGGAAAAGTGGGATTTTTATGTGTGTCAGTGAATTTACAGAATAGGTGTCAAAGGAGTTTCTGTTCTGTTCCTGTTTTTGTCAGTTACTCCTGAGGATTGAATAAGTAGCTTATACAATAAAAGCTCAGGCTACCCCCCGACAACTCTGGTCCTCCAATGACTGTCGACTGGCAGTCCCGGCACCTCGCCCAAGGCAATACAGACTCTTCTCATGTGTCGTCCCACGCTGGTGGAATGACCTACCAAAAACAATCAGAACAGGGCCATCTCTGGAAGCCTTCAAAAAGCTCTTAAAGACCCAGCTATTCAGAGAACATCTTCTATCCTAGCACTAAAATGAACTGAAGCACTATCCCCTAGCACTATGCTCCTTAAGGTTTCTGCTATGTAGCTTGATTGTTATCCTCGTTTTGTAAGTCGCTTTGGATAAAAGCGTCTGCTAAATGCATAAATGTAAATGTAAATATTCATTCAAAATCATTTCCATAAAGGTTCAACAGGGGCTTCATCTTATGCTCCATATACCTGCACACAGTAACTTATACTGCCAGCAGCTGCTCAACAACACAACACATAGCGGTAGTGATGAATTCACGAAGGATAAAGCAAAGCACTGAAACACACACACACACACACACACACACACACACGCACACACAATAACAACAACAGCAAACAGTTGGCTGATTAAAACAGTGCTTGCTTGGGATGTTGAGTTCCTGCTGTATTACCATGTAAATCCTTTACACTCCATTTATTTGTGAATAGAGGCAACGCACCAACGTCCCGTCATCTAAATGCTGACAAACACACACACACACACACACACACACACACACACACACATGGAGCCACGAGATAGGAGATTAATGGGTTGAGAAAATCTTTTACAGTAAATAATGCATGAAATCTTCTTCCTCTCGTCTACCAAGGCACATGTACTGACATGAATACACACACAAGGCGTATGTGCACAGACACACTAACAGGGACAGACACACACACACACACACACACACACACACACACACACACACACAAAGTGATATTTACAGAAGCGTGTGTGCGTGTGTGTGTGCCTGCACTGCAGATTTGTATGTATAGAATATCATGTACTATGATTTGTTTTAACATCATACAGAAAAAGGCCTGCCTGCACGAGCCATTTGCAGGCACCCATTAGAACCTTCCCATGACAAAAAGTGTGTGCTTCATAAATATGTAGCCTAGTTAATCATGAATAACATTAAGACACAGGAACAATATGCCTTGTGATTTCCAACGCCTGTGCCATACTGCAGTAGAGGCCACACATGTTAATGAGTGTAATGATGGACATTGTATTAGAAGTGTTCAATGTTATATAAGGTGAAGACTGGACCTAGAGAATATACTGAAGTTATAAAAAGCCCTGTCCAATTAAAGTGGACAGTGTGCTTACTGGCAACACCTCTTTGCTGATGCGTGCGTGTGTGTTTCTTTGTGTGTGTGTGTGTGTGTGTGTGTGTGTGTATCTATTGCTGCTCATCTGAGAATGATTTGCTGTGAGTTGTAATTACAGCAAATACCAGCAGAGGCTGCTATCGCTTTCATTTCTAATTTGGATGATTGTGATACAGTCATATTTGCATACTAGCTGGACTTCTAAGCAATTAGAAGCAAGATTTATTATCAGGGAGGGGAGATGCCAAATACATGCCAACCAATGGATTAACCCAGTATTTATCTTTTAATAAAAAAAATGTTGTTACAGAGACTGGACTACAGGTGGTGGTCTTGATCCAGGATTGAGGACTAGGGGCTTTATGCACATCGGTAAGCAATAAATTGGATCATTTGCACACACACACATACGCACACACACACACACACACACACACACACACACAGTCAATTGTGTGAAGTGTTCTATCCTTCCGAAATGGTCACTCTTAGTTTTCACAATATTACATCCTTCACTTTTAATCCCAGAACAATGTCTTATGTATTTATGTGTCAATAATAGTGCAGCATCCATTCGTTTGAATCCATCCAGACATCCACACCAAGACTAATGATTATTCTAATGATTATTCCACCTCCACTTAAATTAAGTTGTACCTTTCTTGAACCAAACTATACTCTAATGTACAATACTCACTACTATATCTGCACATTTCCTCGTGCCTCAAGCCAAGTTGGCCAAGCCACTAATTTAGTTGCAAGTTCATTGATTATTACATTGAGAAAGATGCTAATGAGTTCAGTCTGCTCCAGTGATCCTCTAGGCTGGAGCTAAAAAACACAACTGTCAGTGCCAGGATTTGTGACAAATTCTATTGTCCATGTGGGGTGTATTTTTTATTTGGGTGCCACCTTCCTAATTTGTTAATTAGTGGTTTATTGTGTACATCTAACCATGTTAACATCCTTCCTTTGTTCCCCTGCTCAGTCTTGAAGTGTATCTCTGGTGTATCACTAAGATAAATGTTACCCTTGACCCTGTCATTCCTGACTCAGTAATTTGATCCTGATTCTTTGTATTTTGCCCACTGGATTTCTCATCCTGTTATCTGAACTTTGATTTGGATTATGTCTGTGTGTCTACTGTTTTGTTTTTTGTTTTTCTGTCTTGGTCTCTTGGCATTTCAGGTTGTTCATCGTACCCCGTGGCTTAGTGATAAAACTTTGAATCGTGGTCAATCACAGAGGAATCTTACAGTAATAGTCAGACTTGTTGCCTAGAAAGGTGTGTTGTTTTAACATGTTTAAAATATCAGGTTAAAGGGATGTATGCAGAAATACTATACAGTATACACTATACACTATATTGACTGATCAGGATGGTCTTCTTGTCATTCTTTCTCAGTTTGTCTGTCACTTTCTCTTGATGGTTCCTCCACTTAGAAGGGACATTGGCAAGGTTGTGGAACTTGTGGGAGACTGTAATTTGCAGATGCTGAGGAATGGTTATCAAAATTTTCACAAATCCCAGTGCTCCTAGGAGATTTCACAAGTCTGGCATACAATAACAAATTTTGAACATTGTAGTAATTTATAGCTCCAGCCTGAGTGTGTTTGAGGTTTAGGAGGTCAGTGTGTGTGTGTGGGGGGGGGGGGGGGGGGGGTATGCATGTGTTGTTGGGTCAACAACAAACAAATAATGTTCTTTGTATGCCCAGCAGCTAGGAGCTGCTTATGCTGTCACAGGTACAGTATTACAGCAGTGACATTATGACCATATGACAAATCCACACACACAAGGTCATTCCAACACAAATACATCTATACACAGAAAGATCTACAATTTTTACACACAGACACACAGATAGACACAGACACACACATAGAAAAACACACTCTCCCCCTCAAACATGTGTGTCTGCAGCCTGATGGCAATGATGGCTAATTAGCAGACCTGTTTGGAGACTGGCCCAGGGAGGCTTAGGGATATAATTACAGGAGCTGTCACCACTCTAAATACTCCTCGTCCCTGTGCATGCTAACTGCTGTGGCCAGCGCCGCCAATCAGATTGCAGGACACGCACACACACAGCTTTACTAAACCATCATCTGGCCACACTGAAACACAAGACACACAGAAACAATAATGCCTCACACTCACCTTTGGAGGCACTTGTGATGGTCAAGTGCTTATAAATAAAGAGTTCTTTTTCAAAGTGCATAAAATGTTCATATATATATATATATATATATATATATATATATATATATATATATATATATTCAGGTAACATTGGAACATGTGGGTTAATGTTATCTGATTTGTCCTTACCCAATTAAAACAACAAAACTGTGGTTTTACTGATAATACTAAGAAGCATAGGAAACACTAGCTTACAGGCTGTGAATTAAAGAGGGGCTAAGCAACATTCTGTTTTTCTCTCTCACGAGCTCCCTCTAAAGACCGCTGTATTGCATTGTATTGCACTGCATTCTATTGGAGGCAGACCGCGCTGCAGAACATTGCAAGTGCTGTATCTACCGCTATTGGCCACGGTGGCGCATTCTACACCGTTCGTTTGCCGTGTAATGACTAATTTTAGCATCCTAAACAGTATGAAACGGATTAATTAAATGAAAAATGTTGCATAGTGGGCCTTTAATGTGTACTGTAAGAATTATTACAGACGTAAGTGTAATATTGTCATACAAAGTAGGTACAGAGCAAATGAGCTCTTAAGAACATCATCAGCAATAAAATAGACACGTTGAAGGGTAGGGTTGAATGTGTGTTTGGGTCAAATAAGGTTACTGGTACATGGAACAATGCAATTTTTTGGGGGAAAAGGTGAAAGTCAGATTATGATAATTATGATTTCCTGATGAGTCACAATGTTAAGGACCAAACAGTGAAAAAAAAATTTCCTTGAGATTTCATGAATTGAACAAAAGCTTCATGAATTCATGAATTGTTGAATTGCAGTGACAGAAGATGCCCTTGATGGGCTTGAAGAGACAAAGTACATCTTTCAATAGATGCAAAAGCATTCTCAATAATTACAAAAAAAGTAACTCTGTTCAGTTCTTCTTTTTTATTTCCATTTTATTTTTTCCAGCATTCAAGATTCAGTGCATGTGTTGACAGCAACATGTAATATTTTTAGAAAATAATCACAGTTATTTGCAAAAACAGGCCCACCCCCTCACCCACACAGATGGGTAAATTGTACTCAAAATTCAAAATTTTAGCTTTTAACATCAGATGTAGCACATACATTTTTTTGAATAAACGCTGCATCTGGTATGATGAAGCTCATCTTCTCTATGAAAGGCAGTTTTAGAGAAAATGAGTGCTTTTGGGGTCGATTCTTTCTAAAATTTGCATTCCTTGAAATAAGAGACCAAGAAATCCAAGAAATAAGAGAGGGTCTTTGTACTTAACTCTGCCATCTGCAAACTGTACTTGGAAGAGTAGAGTAAGTAGGTCAGCTCCTTACAGTTCAAGTCAAGTGAAGCATTTGGAAACCAGTACCAAACAGTCAACAGTTAGGAAGCGAATACACATTCAATACCATAGCCCATAGCATCATTCATGTGACACATTTCAAACAAAAAAGTGAGAGTAAACTTGCCCCACATCGTATAGGCCGCATAACTTAATGTCCAGGTTAAGTAAAGTTGCATTTTACCACACGGCTGATATTAAAATAAACTTTATTTTGTGTGCAGTCATCCATGAAAATCTTGTGTTGTTCCTTACCAAAATGAACCAACGCCCTGTTTTCTAAATCCTATGATAACATTTATTATTGTGATAAAGTATTGTAAGATTGTGTTAAAGGGCCCATAGAACAAATTTTTTGACTATCATAAATTGTTCTTTGAGCCTCAATAATAGCGTATGCAAATTTGTGCAGCTGAATGTGACCCAGGAGCACTGCTAGCACGTTGTTTACAGGCTCATTTAAAAGGCTTTGAACGAAAATATTCGTAAATCCTGCCTCCTCAGGCAAATTCATGAAGCAACAGGGGATTGGACCAGAGACGTTTCCAAACAATCTTAAATATAGGAGGTGCTGCCGACGACAAGAGCCACTTTGTTCCAGATTGACCTGTTTCAGCCCGGCCATTTCTAGCTTGAAATTTACATGTAGAACGAGGCGAAAGACGGCGGTTGAAGTTTTGCTGTGGTCCATTTGATACCGTAACCCACCTAAATTCAACAATAACAAGGTAAATTTGGTTTGACATTCTAGGGGCACTTTAATACAAAACATATAACAGAACTTCTTTACAACCTGCCTCTGGGATATCTAAGTGTTTCTGAAACTGTTGACAAGCTTTCTCAATGTGAAACTGAAAACCTAAAAAAAAAAAAACCCTGAAAAAAACACATAAAGTAGATTAGTGCATTGCTGCAGCATTAAGATATTGTTTGCTTCTATTGCTTCAAATTAACATTTCTGAGAAAAATTAAGACCCTATACTGTCATTGTACCCTGTGCTTAATGCGCAGTGAGAGGAAACTGAACAGCCTGGGGGCGTTGATGAATTTAAGTGTAGTATGGTGTTTATTTCCACTCTGCAATGTGGGTGTGGGATAAAGAAAACAAAAAGCCAAGTGCAAAGAACATGGATTTGTAACTGTCTTAGGATGGTGCCAGAACTATCTGTATGACTCATATGACTCATTTGTGGACAAAAACTTTCCCCCAACATTTTTCTCTAACTATTCCAGTATAATTTCCCCCTGATGTAGAGTACTTTCTGACAAAGCCTTAACATTTCTTCAGTTTTGTTCCATTTCTAAACAAAAAAAGTGAAATCTACATTAAGTAGCTTATTCTGATGGAAATGAGGTACCAACAGGTTCAAATTGCTGAGAGAGCAACCACCATTGTATGGCTGTCCTCTACGTCTGAAGTGTGGGCAAAAGACAATTGAAAAATGAGTTGAATCCATTAAATGGATGGAGGCGTGGAGTGTTCTGATTTTTAAAAGGTTGTTAAAAGGACCACACATGGGGTGGGGGGGAGGGGCGGGGGGCTTGCACATACACCCAGAGAGATGGCTAGAGAGATGGGCGAGTGGCTGCCCTCGGAGAGTATACTTAACCCATCACACACACACACACACACACACATTATACACACACACACACATGCACACACACCACAAACTCATAAAGTATACTGTATACGCACACACTACATGGCCACGTGGACGCACACACACACACACACACATGCACTTAACACTGTCTGATTTTGATTGCTTGTGCGGTGCTCTGGCTGAAACCTACTCACTTAGAGTAATGCACAGCCCCTAAGCATCCTCTTCACTTTGATCTTCACCCTTGCTATTGTTTAAAAGGCAGAAGCCCCATCGGCAAAGAGCCTCTGCTTGGCTCTGCCTCATTGGTTGTGATGCATGGATCATTTGCCACAAAAACCTCATCACAGAGACACTCCCAAAGGCTGTGATGGAAGGAGAGTGAGACTGTTTTTAATGTGTGCGTGTGTGTGTGTGTGTGTGTGTGTGCGTGTGTGACAACTAGACACATACCGACATACACAAAAAGATGTTAGTGAACTCATCATTGCAGATATGATACTCCTGATGCCCTCCCATTCTTACACACACACACACACACACACACACGCACACACACACACACACACACACAAAACAGTCTCTCATACAGCAGCAATAACAAATACCTAGAGGTGCCGGATGAGATTCTGCAGGATTTTAGTGCAATTTAATTGTTGTGTCAAATTGTAGGTATCTCCCCTTGACCGGCTTGCTGTCTGCCCCCTAAATACATTATGAAAAATACTATAATATATAACACTATAATCATAAAGACTTATAAGTTATAACTAATGACATTATACATAACTGTGTGTATACATTCTCATTCTCATGCATTAGACAGTAATGTCATCATATAAGCCAGTACAGCTTGAAGAGTCACAAAGTATTTTTTAATTGTCCTATTCCAATTGCCCTAAAACTACATAACTTTGTGTACACTAGTTGTATATGTTGTATACCGTATGTAAATATAGTTTATATATGCAATTTCTCGTGCCAAACAATGAAGTGTTACAGATGCTCAGTGCATACTCTAAAGTGGCATGAACTATGTGTATTGGCTACAGAGTGCTACCAGAATCTCACACATACAAGCAGACATTTGTAATCTCCAGTTGAGTGACACAAACCTGAAACCACATTGTGAGTGCATGAGGCTTTCACAGGGCTTTAAAAAACATCTCTCGGTTCCTGCTGTGGTTTTGTGTGTGACTTCCGAGACGCCCGTTCTATTTCCATCTGTTCCAGATGACCTTCACCACTAAGTGTGTGGGACAGGAGTCCACTCGAGTGACTTTGGGTGTTTAGCAAGAGTTTCAGGGGTTCGGGAGGTGTCTGTGTGTGTGTGTGTGTGTATTTGGGTGAATGGGAGGGGTGGAATGAGGGGTGGGGGTGACAGTCGGGTGAGGGGTTTGTAAGGAGAGAGGAGAGAAGCGCCTTCAATTGCTATCTGTTTCACCTTCAGGAAACCCGCAGGAAAATTACATTTGAATTTGAGATTGGTGACCCATCGCTTAGCCCCCGTGCATTGTGGGAATGAAATTAATGGCCCATGGGTGAGACTCCGGGGGGCTTTCTGCAAGTGAGTGACAGGAAGTCATGGAATGACAGATTAGGAAAGAACGAGAGAAAGCGACAGAGAGAATGAGAGGGAGAGCAAGAGAGAGACATAGAGAGAAAGAGACAGACAGAGAGAGAGAGAGAGAGAGAGAGAGAGAGAGAGAGAGAGAGAGAGAGAGAGACCAGTGGAGGATAAGGGTGACTTTGAGGTTGGTGCAGATGAGGCAGCAGAGAAACAGACGCGGGAGGAAGAGATAGAATGAATGGAAGGAGTGAGAAAGGACAAACACCCAGAGGGAGAGAGAGGAACAGAGGTGTGAGGTCAAGATGAAAGACTGATATAGAAAGACACAGAGTGGTGTCAAAAGGACAGATAAAAGGAGAGTAATGAGAAAAGGGGAAAAAAGAAGACACAAAATGTCACTAGATGACAGAAATGTGATAGTATATACTAAAGAGAGGGATCCAAAGTAGGGAGAAATGAAAGGAAAAAGGGGAGAGATAGAAAGTGACACAATAGTGAGA
Source organism: Limnothrissa miodon (assembly GCA_017657215.1). Lineage (NCBI taxonomy): Eukaryota > Metazoa > Chordata > Actinopteri > Clupeiformes > Clupeidae > Limnothrissa > Limnothrissa miodon. The sequence goes on from JAGFZM010005950.1 coordinate 13,785, forward strand.
AGAATAGAGAACAAAATGAAAGAAAAGAGGGATTATATTTCCCTCCAGCCTTAATTAACACTGGCATGTGAACTTCATAAATCAGCTGATGTGTGTGTGTGTGTGTGTGTGTGTGTGTGTGTGTGTGTGTCACTGTACTGTGCCTATATGTGCAAGTGTGTGCATGTGTGTTTTTGTGAGTGTGTGTGTGTGTCTAAAATGTCCTTGGCACAAGGGAACAGGGAGTGTACAAATCACCATAATGTATTAACCTGTAAACATGCAGATAGGGAGCAGAGGTGTGACTCGTGTGCCCTCGGACTGAGAAGAAGGTCCCTCCAAACACTGGCAAAGCTCCAAGGCCCAGCTTTAACGCTTGTGTCAATGGCAGCTATGCAAGAGAAATTCTGCTCATACAGATAAATTACAGGTTGTATAAGTGTGTGTGTGTATGAAAGAGGGAGAGAGAGAGAGAGAGAGAGAGAGAGAGAGAGAGAAATATATAGCATGTATAAATAGTACGCTCATCCTGACAGCATGTCCAGAAATATATGGAACATATGGAGCTAGTTAATTAATGGATCTGAATGTGAATAGCATGTGAGTGTTCCTGGGTAAATTAAGTGACCTGTCAAGTCTGAACGCATGGACACACATGTGCAATGTGTGTCCATGCGCTCAGATTTAACATATATATAGAAATAAAAGAAAGAAAGAGAGCTGTTTAAGTGGTTTGTAGTTACTCTGAGGCAGCCCTCTGCATGCATGCCATACTGAAGTGTCCTTCTGGAGGCACCTTTCCAATGTGTATGGAGGACCTGTTCTTCAAGCCCGCCTTGATATCAC
>JAGFZM010005951.1:0-17887 GCA_017657215.1 Limnothrissa miodon
CAGATCACACAACAGCATTCAAGCCTTCACTATATGACTCTGACCTGATCTATTAATGCAATTGCTTTAGAAAAAACATTAAACCTTAAAGATCTCATTCCATCGTATTTTCATTTATTTTGTTGTGGTCTCTTATCTAAAATAATGTCATGAGAGTTGGTTTCGACAAACAAATATGCTGTGGTTGTCTTGTTTCAAGCTATTTTATTTAGGTGAAAACGAGAGCAGGGATAGCTTGAGAGGATTCTTATGAATATTAATGATATGCAAATGTATCGCCTGTGATTGGCTAACAGCATGGTGACGCTCCATCTAGTGGGTCTGTCTGTAGGCAGCCTAACGTTTCTTGAGGGCGGGTTAACTGCATAGCTAATGTTCAAATTGACGTACATTTGTACAGCTTTTCTGATTTGCTAGTTTTTCCCGGCAGTTTTCTATCAAAGGCGAATAAAGACTACAGGGGTAGGAGAGCATTTTGAAGTTGAGTATAGAAGTACAACTTGGGCTGACCTATGGTAATGTAAAAACATCAAGTCTTAAACGGTTTATTTTGTAAGGAGACCTTTAAATGAATTTCTCGGTTGCAGACGCGGCGCAGGACGCAGCCTATGAAGGACATCCATGTGAAAAGCGTGACAAGAAATGGAACAGATTCCAGGGATGTGCAAAAAAAAGTTCTGGGACAAGGCAAAACCAACTGCAGCGAAGACAAGTGTTTCACTTAACAGAGGAAATGACATTTAGTGAGCATGACTGGATTCCTCAAACTGCAATTTATCCTTCCAGCCTCCTGCAATGACATTCACCCAATCACACTCAAGTGGAGGGGATTACCATGCAAGGCTCCAGCTTGCCACCAGGAGCAATTTTGAGGTTCAGTGTCTTGCTCAAGGACACTTCGATGGGGTCAGGTAGAGCGGGGCTCGAACCTGCAACCTGCAGTGACCGAACGGCTCCTCTACCACCTGCGCCACCACCTTTCAGACTGCTTCTCATAACACATCACTGCTAAAAAAAAACAGAAAAAGTATAAAAAGTAGTAGTAGTATTTTTCTTGTTTTTTTTCACTCCCATTATCCTTTTTTCTATGTAGATTCAGCACTGATTATGTTATTGTATGGCAATTCAAGACGAAAGGGGGGATTGGCTAAAAAGTGTGTGTGAATTATTAGTTTATGAGTTTGTGAGAAGGGAGGAAGTGTCAGACAGTAGGCAACTCATGTTGTCTGCGTTCCATATTTTACTATTTCTAACGATATATTGAAGTACTAATAAAAGGTCTACCTTCTATCTTGTGGTTAAACTGAGTATGTTTCTGAAGAGATTAAACATGAAATAAGCAGAACTGCCAGAGGTTTCTAGAGCCCCCATGAGGGAAAAACAAAAAATATTTCTGTCATCTGAATGGACCTTACAGGTGTGTACCGCAGTGACATGTAAACAGTCATCCCCATATTGTAGCTTAAATCTCTTATAATTCTATTCTTCATATTCTTCATCTGTAGTTATATATACATATATGTTTTTTATTTTTTATTTTATTTTTTTTACAAGGTCGACACCTTGTAAGCAGGGTTCGAAATTAACACCCGCCAACCCACCAAATGCGGGTTAAACATGATTTTGGCGGGTATTGATAAAAACTTACCAGCCAGTTAGGCCGGTGATGCATGAGCCAATCATGCAAATCACGTCAGAGACGCTCTGGCTCATTTGTCCCCTCCGTTTGACAGCAACGCACATGGGTACTGTATGCTTCGTTTTGGGTCCAATCAACAACGAGAGCGCGAAAATACAAACAATAAATAAGAGATATCAGATGAGCAAAAAGGGCTGAGCTGGACAGCGAAATAAGCTAATATCAAAATGCTGAGGTGGTTAGGATAGACGTCAGGATCAGGAAGAGGTGAGAAGGAAGGAGGCAGAAGATGAAAATGTTGACAGAGCGCGCAAAACAAAGAGAATGGCGTTTAATTGGCTAGTGTTTGCCGTGAGTACACAAAAGAAAAAAATAAATAAAACAGTTTTGTGGTGGGGACCAGTAATTTTTTAATCAAGACTTAATAACTGTATCCTATAGTTTGTTGTGTGTAGGCTATTTCACTTTCTGTGCGTTTTTCATGCACTGTTAATAAAATAATCAAATTTTCATTAATTGGCATTCATAATCTCAATCTCATAATCAAATTTTCACCACGTAAAATTTTTGGCTAATGGAAATCCCAAAAGTTACCAACCACTTTTGTTTGGCTGGTGATCAAAAAAGTTAATTTCGAACCCTGCTTGTAAGAATGAGTTATGCAACCCCACCCAAACTCCGTTGTTTTCATTATGTATTTCATCAACACAAATCATTAGAGATAAATATCTATATTGAAGAAAATGCTCTCACAAGAGTGCTTTTGTAAATTATACACATGTGTTATTCGTCTTGGCTGCTTTACATAAGTAGACGTTTACAAAATCGACCACGCCTCCAGCCAGGGACCTGTTGTCTTAACCTGGAATACCGGTTACTCTTAAGAGCTTGAAATTCCTGACGTTTTCAAATAAAAGGCCGTTACATAGGTTTCATTGAAACCAGATTCCACTGCTAGCGTAGCCAAGCAGTCACTGTCACCGAAGTATCTTGACAATTCGGTATTGCTGTGACAACATGTCGAGAAGCAGCAGCAGAATGGGCCGGGACAAGTACAGCACCTTGGAAAAAGCTCGAAGATCAACATCCCGTGGAGACCGACCAAGTTCAAGGCTTAGTGACCGCGTAAATCCCGGGAGTGTCTTGTGCGATTTTTGTATGGGAAAAAAGTCCAAGGCTGTCAAGTCCTGTCTTACATGCTTGGCTTCGTATTGCGAGACTCACCTTTACTCCCACTATGAGTACCCCGCTTTCATGAAGCACAAACTGGTAACGGCCACTGGTCAACTGCGAGAGGAAATCTGCGCCGAGCATGATAAACTACGTGAAGTGTTCTGCCGCACCGACCAGTCATGTATCTGTGTCGTGTGCCTGATTGATGAACATAAAAAACATGACATTGTTTCCGCTGCGGCTGAGAGGACTGAAAAACAGGCAAGTTTTACTGTTGTTTCTGCAGTCATATAACACGTCTTATTGAGGTGTAATAAATAATGTTATGATTTTGTTAATAAGTCTGCTGTTTATGTTGCAGAAACAACTCGCGGCCAAGTTGATGATGTCACAGGAGAAAATCGATGAGAGGGTAAAGCGATGGCAGGAGCTCAGACAAGCAGTAGAATCTCACAAGGTTGGTAACTTCTGCCATTGCCATTACTATTGGGCTACTTTGAGTTGCCAGAGCATAACATTCCACAACGCTGTACTCTCCCTCTCTCTCTCTCGCCCACACACAGAATTCGGCGCAGCTGGTGTTGGATGAGAATGAGCGCGTGTTCACAGAACTGATTCAGGCGCTGCAACGGCACCATGCGGAGGTGAAGCAGCTTGTCAGCGCGCAGGAGAAGGCCGTGGTGGGCCGCGCCGAATCTCACCTGGATCGAATGGAAGAAGAGATCATGCTGCTGCGCAAGAGGCACAACGACCTCGAGATGCTGTCCCACACGGATGACCACATCCACTTCCTACTGGTGAGGCATATTAAAGTTATTTTTATTCGACATAGCTCTATTATATTCCTCCTGCTTTAGGTAGTCTCTCCAATGAAATACGAAGCTAAACATTATTTTCACAACATTGACTGGGGACGATTCAAGGAAATATCCCTGACTGTCACAGGTCAGGCCACCTTATACTGGTTGTCTGACATGCTGAAATGATTTGTTCAGCCCTTCTACATAGGCTAGCTGATTTTGTCTGTCCTCTACGAATTAAATAATAAATATAGCCTATTGTGCAGTGACAAATAGGTTTTTATGATGCGGTGCCTGTTTCTCTCAGAGCTGGCAGTCCCTCTCGGCTCCATCAGGCTATGAGGATTTGACCAAAGTGTCCGTGGCTCCATCCTACTCCTTTGAACCCACCAAGAGAGCCATTGCTGAACTGAAAGCTCATCTTGAGGAACTCAACCAAGTGGAGTTGACCAGAATCAGTTCAACAGGTAGGTCAGGTCAGGTGTGACTATCTGGTAGCAGACAGAAGTAGCCTCTTAGTGGCCCAGTCACAGTGTGACATCAAATTAACAATACTAATATAAAATAATATATTAGGAATTTTTACTGTTGAACAATGAAAGGTTTTCTTTGTTATATGTATTTTGTACGTCTTAATTTTCCGAGAGACTCTCATCTAACAAATGTACATTTTGTATTATTATATTTATGATGAAATATGAATGATTTTTTGCAGTTAATGATGTGCGTATTCTCCAAACCATGGAACCAGTAAAACGAGATGAGTTCTTGCAATGTAAGTATGCCACATCTGGATTCATGTGTGATGAACATGACTGTTGTTTGCATGTGTTTAACAAGAGGGTGGTGCAACGGCATTGTGTTGGTGATGTCAGGTTTCTGTGGAACCGGTTTCAGTACTACTACCATACAAATTCCTCCTTGTCACAGCAATAAATGAGAAGGTGCCACAGTAGAGCAGTTCTTTTTTTATTACATCACTGCCTATAGTCACATGCACAAAAGACATTTGGCATCAGAGAAGTAGCCTATTGCCTACTTGATTAAAAAACAAATACCATTGCATTGCATTGTAATTCTGGGTTTTTAAATCATAAAAGAAAACTGTCATTTTTGCATCTTAACAGAGTTCACTTGTTCAGATTCTCCCTGTTGCAGGCATAACACAATAGGGTGACAGTGAGCAAAAATAGGGCCCTGTGTATACATGAAAAACTAAACACACCACTCATTCAATAACTGTATCAATGTACCATGGTGCTAGAATTTAAATTGAGCAAGAAATTTTAAAACATCTGAACACTCCAGTCTTTGCAATAAGGTCTATCTTGCATATGCATGTTTTTACCTCTCCAAACAATATTGGTGCAGGAGGAGCAGTGATCAGTGTCTAGGTTAATCCCCTGTTTCTGCTCTTTGCCGTTCTGATTAGATGCTAAACTGCATTTCGTTACCCTGTATTTATGCATGTGTGATGCCAATAAAGCTAAAATCTAATCTAATCTATTTATTCGCATTCCTCAGACTCCTGTCAGCCGGTCTTTGATGCATGCACGGCACACAAAAGCCTCCGTCTGTCTCGTGGCAACACCGCGGTGACCATGACCACCGAACTTCAGCCCTACGCTGACCACCCCGACCGCTTCGACCACTGGCAGCAGGTGCTGTGCACCCAGGGGCTCATGGGAAAGCGCTGCTACTGGGAGGTAGACTGGAGCGGCACCGAGGTGGACGTTGCCGTGGCGTACCGCGGGCTTGGCCGCAAGGGCAGTGGGAATGAGTGCAGCTTTGGTTGGAACGACCACTCCTGGAGCCTCTACTGCTCCAGCGACAAATTCAGCTTCTCGCACAACGGCAAGACCACCATCATCCCAGTGCCCGGCTCAATGAGGGTAGGGGTCTACCTGGACCATAGGGCGGGCACGCTGGCCTTTTACAGTGTGGCAGACCCCATGGTGCTCCTTCACCAGGTGCAGGCTTCCTTCACTGAGCCACTCTACCCAGGGGTTGCTGTGTGGGGTTATGGCACTACTGTTAAACTTTAACTGGCCACTGCTGTCTAGATGGGTATCCTCAAAAGCTTTCACGTCATTTCACTCTGAACAACTGGAGTACATTTCCCTCCTCATGGTACAGATACTTTTTGTGAACTTGGGACCAAACAACAAACAGACAAAATATTACTGAAGGGAAACAACCTGGCAAACAAATCACTCCAAAGTTGAAGGACGACATTTAAATAGAAATTATATTAAAATTATATTTTTATACCATATAAAATATATGCTCTACCTAATATATAATGTATATTTATATACCACAAATAGACCAAATGGCATGTTATCATTTAGTGCATGAAGTGACTGTTAAACATATGGTGGTGGGAGTTGTTTCACGTAACATTTCACCGAAAAAAAGTGTGTCATTCTTCTGACAAATGTTACATATGTTTCCCTTTTTCTGGTAACTGTTGAAAGTATTGAAGGAGGATGCCACCAATTACATGATTTTACAAACTTTTTTTTGTTTATATGATTGAGTCAAATAAAATTATATTCAAAATTATCGTGCAATATCTTAGAAATATTCAGAAATGATTCTTGGGAATGATAGAAAGTTGACACCTTATATCTAGGTACCCTAGTTTTGGCCAATTGTTTTGCTTCACAGGTAGGCCTATATCCCATAGGGCCTCAGTAGCCTAGGTCTTTTTACTAAGGCTTGGTACGCCCAATCATATCTCTTTGGGAATCTCAAGTGATTTGCTCAAAAGAACGGATTTGATGTTTCGCTGAGGTTGCTCTGATTGGTTGTAACTGATTCCCCCCGGAGCACATAGAGGCCACGCCCCCATCAGGTAACTATAGGGCTCGGGATCATGACGTGAAAACTTTGGTGGCACCGCCATTTTGGCAGCGTCACTCCTTAGTTTACTATGGATTACTATGGATTTACTCCCGCCTATTAGTGTGTTCCTGTTACTTAGTTTTTGCTTTCTTGGTGGTATGTTGCTGTGTAGTGGGGTGTAAAAGCGCAACTTACGATCGCAAGAGGAAAAGAATTGCTAATACTATATTTCTGCTTCTTGTCTTCTGCATATGAATGAATGGATATTACGTTCGGTGTGCTACCAACATGGCGGCAATATTCCTAGAATCCAAGGCGTGTGCCCGAGCCCTATTAGTAATGGGGGAAGGCGTCGCACATTCATTTATGACTTCTTTAGGCTATTTTAAAAATAAAGAGGCTTAAAAGTTTCTGTTTGACAAAATCTACTGTCAACATGAAGAAAATCTCAGAGCCTATTTGGATTATCTAAGCTTTCCAAAGCACGCAAAAAACGTTCGAACCAGATAAAAATAGGCTTAAAAACTGTTTACGTGTTGAGGCTGCAAGTGTCATATTTGAAAAAAAAAGTCTAAGCTATGCTGAGAAAATGTAAACAAACGCAATTTTCTAACTTAACCTTAAGACAGGTCATAATGCCGGGGTCATTTTGCTGTTGAAGTCTGCTTTGATCCTGGGCACAATGATCCTTCCGTTGTTGATGACTAAGTAAGCCACCAGGTGGAGCTAAATATTATCAATATGACTGTAAGACACTCAATGTACTCATTTCAGTGTACCAGTTATTGCATTTAATCAATTTGGTCCAAAAACTCACATTTTATTTGTTCAAAGCATTGTTTAAAACATTGTATTTACGAAAATGTAGATACAAAGATACCAAACATTAATCCACAAATATTTGCTTTTGATGTAGGGCCTAAGCTTATGGCAAGTCAAGTTTAACTATTTCTCACAGCCAAGACTTTTGACAACTACTGTAATTAGTATTTGTCAGCATGTAGGCTACACAGAATATAGTGATAATTATGTTATCTGCATGCCAAGTAAAATAAAATAAAAAAATACAGGAACACAATGGTTCTATGTTTTAGACGTTTGTAAAAAGAACACTGAAAAATGACACACACACCATACATATACACTGTACACACGCATTTTGCTACAACACACCGAAATATATAAGGCCCAAATGCTTGAATTTCATTAATTTTACAAGCCAGGTACTATTCATGCACAGTCACTAAAAAACCTGGGAAATAACTACTAGATTACAATACCAGAACATACAGACGACAAAACTTTAGCTATGCACATACCACGAATTAAACATGATAAAATGATCACGCAGGTGTTAGAAACAAATGTTAAGATTCCATTGTGTGTTGTTATGCTAGGTCTTAACATTCACCTCAGTTGCATTCATTTCGCCCTTTTACAATGCAATTGAGGGATGGAGGAGGAGGAGGAGGTGAGAGAAAACATCTGGCTGTTTTAACCACATGGGTCCTCCACACGGCGCTGGAATCTAAACTTAGCACACGGGGACACAAGCTGCATGCTCACTCACGCTCCTCCTCATCGAACGGAGGAACGCGTAGGACAGAACTAGGGAGACAAACGGAAATTGTTTCCCAGTATGAATGAGACGGTCTGAACGTCTGAACCGCCAACGACATTCTGCCATTAGTTGTGATTTGTAAGTCCAGGTGATATTTTACAGAAGTCTAAATCTGTGCTTACTGGTTGGGACATTTTCAGTCCTCTACTTCGTCTTTCATCCCCGGAAAGAGCACACAGCCTATCTGGACAAAAAGGTGGAAGAAGACGCACGGCAGAGTAGATAACAGATCGGAGGATAACAGACCTAGCGTAAGTGTTCCCAATAAGATCAATAAGATCCCAACAAGATCCTAAATGATATCGCATCCTATCGTTATACGAGTCGCTAAGCTAATGTTAACTTTCCATAATGTTGCCATTCAGCCATTTTGCTGTGTATTTTGTCGAAAAAGGCAAAAAAATTTGTCCTTTTGCATTCCACCGACTAATGCATACCACTAGTATTTTCACTGATTTGGATCAATTGTGATTTTTTTTGTACCCAGTTGCAATTGATGATAACTGATCATTACTGTAGCTTACCCAAGCGAGTGGAATGTTACAATGTTGTATGCATCCCATGTAGGGGGAGTAAACGTCACTTCGAACAAAGTTACGAAAACGTGGTTTGGAAATGGTCTGGATAAGAACTTAAATGCCAATTGATGAGCAACGACAGCGTGGCTGGCGAAGGCGCAAAAGGAAAGGAGTGTCTCCGGAGGACCAATTGACGTACGAGTGTCGGAGATGTCTCTTTGGATGATATTACCTGTCAGCCTACCAGCCTTCACTATTACTGGGATATGGGTCGTGTGAGTTATCATCCTTTTGCTGTCTTTCCTGTTAGATTCCCCGGTGATTTACGCTGCTGGCATGTCAGTACGAATTGAATCCGGACCTTGATGCAGCCACCATGTTTTATGACCTGACTGGGATTGTATTGCCATTGCAGCACTGGGAGAGACAAATATTGTAGTGATCTTTTGGGTGATTCTGGGCTTTCAGGGGATTTCTGGGCTTCAGTGGATGGTTTTAGGCTTCCCTCAAGTACATCTAATCATACACATTTTACATCTAATCATATATATTTACTCAATATCCACACACACACACACACACACACACACACAGACACATGTGCAGTGTGCAACACACGTTAGGAAATCTTGTACCTTCCACAGGAATCAAGGTGGTTATTTGGTATAACACACACGTCCTGGCTGTCTCCATCTGAGTAGGGAGCCTTTGCCTTTTCTTTTTCTTGCCTTTCCTGTTAATAACCTTTCCATTTCACTGCCTGCGCACGAGGAATTGTATTTAACTTGTCGTATCTATAGCTGGTCCTGAAATCACTGATCAATCATCAATCATCACTCATCAATCATCAATCAGACAATCATGGCCAGCAGATGTGATTGCTTGTCCAGACTTGAACCAGCCTCAGGTTCTCTAATTGTCTTGTGAAAGATGCGTTAGTGCTGTGTCCTTGTTCCGTGTCAAAGCTGGATGGAGCCGGATGGATGCTTTCATTGGTATTACAGTGATATAGGTGGAGAAGATGAGGAAATGGACAGAAGGAGATGGGGGAGGACAAAGAGTGGAGGTGAGAGGCGAGTAAAAAAGGAGGGTGCCAGAGCAGAGGAGAGGGGGATGGGCCGTGGTCTGGGTGAGTTGAGACAGGATAACGAGGTCAGGAGGAGGGGAGGGGGGCGCCCACCTGTTTGGCTGTGAACCCCGCAGGAGTCTCTCCCGGCTCTGTGATCAGTGCCACTTAAGAATGCGGCCCTGGCGGCAAATGGGAGGGGCCTTCGCCACTACTACCCCCCCCCCCCCTCTCTTCTCTTTTCCCTCCCTCGTTCCCCTGCAGTGGGGGAGGGCTGTTGCCATGGACCAGGAGAGGTGGACAAGTGAAACAGGTCAGTGTTTGTCTGTCTTGGCGTTGGCTCTGAGGCACTTTCTTGTCTATAGTCCTTCAGGGCCCTAGCTGGAACCGCAGGAAGTGGAAAGAGCCCACTTCCTGTGACGTGCCACGCTGTCAGCTGCCATGTGCACCGTGGCACAGTGTGGTGTGGTGTGGCGCGGTCTGGTCAGGGCCTCTTTGTAGCTGTGAGGGCGTGACCCGTCATTACATAAAACACAGCGGTAGAGTGCTTACTCAGGAGTTCCAGACTCTCCACTCAGGAGCCCTGTGTTTTCTGGAGTTTGGAGAGAGAGAGGTAGAGAGAGAGAGAGAGAGAAAGATGAAGGGAGAGAATGAAAGAATGAAAAAAGAGAGAGAAGAGATAGTGGTAAAGAAGGGAAAAGAAGGAAGCAAAATTTACATTTACATTTACATTTATGCATTTAGCAGACGCTTTTATGCAAAGCGACTTACAAAAAGAGGATAACAATCAAGCTACATAGCAGAAACCTTAAAGGCGCTCTAAGCGATGCTGTTTCACGTCACTTCTTGTTGACGTTCGAAGTATTGTCAAACAAAACGGACGATAGCTCCAGAGAGTGTTCAAGCGTTATAAGTTAGCTTACTCCTCCCCCTCCCTCCCATGCCTCCCGAAAGACTCATGAACCTTGTCGTTTATTGGCTGGAACACTGTTATGTTTCATTTTCGTTTGTTATGCTAGGTTTGCCCACTGTGTTATGTTGCCGTTTGTGGAGCCTGGGCTGTCTACAGAGACTGCGTTTTTTTACAGTGTGTTCAGGGGACAGGCAGCTAGTAGATTGTGAGGAGATGTTTGCTGTATGTAACAACACATGTTTTAGTCCTATAAATGTGTCACATCGCTTAGAGCACCTTTAAAGAGCATAGTGCTAGGGAATAGTGCTTCAGTTCAATTTAGTGCTAGGATAGAAGATGTTCTCTGAATAGCTGGGTCTATATAAAATAAAGGGATGAAAATGAAAAGTGAGAGAACTGAAGCAGAAGCAGCCAAGTAGAGACTGTGGATCAATAAAGACAGAGAGTGTGTGTGAGAAAGAAAGAAAGAAACAAAGGGCCAAGAAATTACCAATCACACTTAACCATTTATCTATTGATCATGGCCTGTTGCTCAGGTACCTAAGGACTTCTGCCTTTGGTATTCCAGTTTTGTGTGCATCATTTATCAGACCCAATAGTGATATTGGAGTGATTCTTTTCGCATGTGGAGGTTGAAAATGCAGGACAAATAAGTGGTTGTCTTTGGTTAATCATCTCTACATAGGCAACTGTACGTAGTCAGACCTTTGTTTTTTTTTTACTGCTGTTACATAAGCCCCTTGGATTTGGTGGAGGTTAGCATTCCTCTTGATTAAAGTTGAATATGGGACCATTCTGAAGCACTTCAAGCCCAAGCTGTTTTGAGTCTTGAGTCTGAGTAAGTTTCCATGGAAATATGTATGTGTGTCTTCCTTAGGTTGGCCCGGACCACTTGGAAAATGTGGCTAGATTTTTTCTAAGCTCTTGGGCAAGTTAGCCAATCTCAAACATGGCTTTGTACAGTATATGGGTGGATCTGGACTTAGCCTAAATATGTAAACAGCAATGGCATGCTTTCACACAGACAGGGTCACAGTTGTTATCCTTACCAGTTGGAAAAGAATGTAGCGGAGACTTGTTGAGAAACAAACAGTGCTACACTAAGTTAGAGTAAAAGCAACATGTAGCAACAATTCTTTCTGATTGTGAAAAAGTCACCAGTGGATTATACTGGATCATAGAGGCATTCTAGCGGTTTAGATCAAATGCAGGTTTCCACAGCAGCAGGGCACTGAAGCTGGCTTTGTGTGGGTGCGGCGCTGTCCCCGTAGGGCTGTGGGGTGCAGACAGGGCCATTCTTCCTGGAGGAGAGTCTTCCTGTCGGGGGGTGGCTGAGCCACAGGGTGGGAGACACTCAGCCAGGAGCCAGGTCTTTGGAAGCCAAAGCACACACACTCACACTCTTGCTCTCTCTCACACACACACACACACATACACTGAATATACTGCGTTTCTCTATTTTCTCTCCCTCTGAAAAAAATGCATGTAGGCATACAATTTCTCTCTCTCTCTCTCTCTCTCTCTCTCTCTCTCTCTCTCTCTCACACACACACACATACACACACACACACACACAACAAACACACACACACCTACACACAAACCCACATACCTTTTCTAAAGCCAAATACACACAAATACACTCGCAAAGATGTCTACTATGCACACACTTTTTCTAAAGCCAAAAGCACACACACACACACACACACACACACACAATTCAGTGCTGCGCCCTGTGAAAGTAGAGGGGCCCGCATTAGTGTAGTGTAGTGTAGTGTAGTCCTGGCTGGCTGATTCCTGTGTGAATATGCCCCTCTGTGCTGTTACGTAAGACAGGGGTGGAGGGAGTGGGGGTCGACAAGGAGTTTTCCATGTGTTTGTGTTCTTTACCCTTTTGAGCAGGCGATGCCGAGGGCGGCTATGGAAGAGAAATACACATTCACACCTGAGTGCAAGTTGTTGTAGGATTTTTAGGGCTGTTTGCACAGCGCACGCTATCTATTTTTTGTCATGTGACACACAGATCTTTATATGGAAAATTTTTATTGTGAATTACTAAATTATAGATTTACTTATGTCAGTTCATTATTGCATAATTGTGTAAAAATACTGTTCAGCTACAAAGAACTTGCCAGAATTATCTCAGGGTTTAACTTTTTAGTGGTTATTCATTTATTTGTGTCCTTGAGTTTTTTCTTTTCTTTTGAGCTGGTGGGGTCCAGAACAATGCACATCTAGAGACTTAGGTCCGTAGTACCAGCACGAAAAATCAGATCTGCCATCCGGTCATACTGTGAGCATGAGACCTCGTTGAGTCTCCAATGCATCATGGCCTTTCTCTGGAATTTGTTTCCCGTGTACGCCACGCCATTAGGGCCGCCTAAGGTGACTGAAGAGAAAAGGTTTAGCGCTGCTAATGCTGGTTAAGGCTAGTGCAAGCGCACTCATTTTTCTCTGCTAAATTGCTCATGGGTTTATAAATCAAAGGACAGTTTATACATTTGTGCAGTCCTCAATGCATGATACTTTAAACTGCTATTCAGACTAGCATTTAGACTAGCTCTTATTAAGTACATTAATAGATATATTTTTAGCATCATAGTAGCCTTGCATCTTAGCAGTCTATTTCGATGTTACCAAATGAAAGGAAGACGATAATGAGCGATATATCCTGAAGTGTTGAAAGGCAATGGGGGTTCCAAGACAGCATGTATAGTGGTGGGAATAGATCAGATAACAGACCTGCTCTTCAGCTTACAGTGTAAATGAATGGACAAGGGTTTTTATTCGTGCTAGCCATGCACCTGTACCTATTTAACAGCATCAACAAGAATATGAAACTACCTTCACCCATGTCTATAACATGCTAGTTAGCCTGTCTTTTCTTAAACCTTTATGTGTGTGTGTGAGAGAGAGAGAACGAGTGTGTGTGTGTGTGTGTGTGTGTGTGTGTGTGAGAGAGAGAGAGAACGAGTGTGTGTGTGTGTGTGTGTGTATGCGTGTGTAGTGTGTGTGTGTGTGTGTGAGAGAGAGAGAGAGAACGAGTGTGTGTGTGTCTGTGTGTGTACTGTGCCCATCCCTCACACACTCTAGTTGAGGGTGACCTGGTAACGGTGTCTGTATTTACGCACATCAGCAGTGATGGCAGATGGCAGAGTGTTTGTTTACCAAATGTAATTTCTGCTCACAGCATCACACAGAGTCTCAGGTGATGCATCTCTGTTTGGAGAGACAGACAGACAGAGAGAGAGAGAGAAAGAGAGAGAGAGAGAGAGAGAGAGAGAGAGAGAGATGGAAACAGCCTTAATTAGTCTTTAGCCCGCTACTGACCTTGTCTTCTCCTTTTAGTCTATCTGTGTGTGTGTGTGTGTGTGTGTGTGTTAGTGTGTATGATGTTGCATGGATGTCTGTCCACAAAGTGGTAAAAAATCTTTATAAAATTATCTATTTCTATACAGTGACGAACATACAATAGGAGCATACATGTTAATCTCAATATGATTAGTTTGATGGTTTTCTTTTTTCAACTGTGTGTGTCTGTTGAGTTTAGTTGCCATATCAGTGCGACACAGTGTGTCTTTTTCTCCACTTGTCTGTGGATGTTCTGCTGTTGTCAGTATTGGGCTTGCTCTGAGTTGATCAGGCCGCTGATTAATGATAGGGACTGGGCCTACGTGACTGCTGGGACAGCGGCCATTTATAAAGAGCTCGCCTGTTGCGTGGCCATACGCTTGCTTTACATCAACCCCCTCGTCCAGGGATTGTCGGACTATTGATTATGAGAAGGCTGTGTAGCGCGAGCCACGTTGTCAGATCGTCATCCAGAGGTCGTTGACTCAAAGCCACAGACCGGTCGCACCACCCGGCGCCAGTTATCCAGTCATTGGACCTCTGCGTGGAATGCCGCTCAGGTCAGATAACCGGCCTGAACCCATATTCTGGGTTAATCCTTCCCAGGATTTTCCCTCAGTAATCGACTATAGTTAGCTCCATTTACTCAGCAAGCAGACGCCACGTCACACTTTTATCACAAGCTTATCTTTGCCATGCTCATGTTGGCTAACTGCTCGTGTCCCGATATGGGAGACAGCAATCAGTGACAAGGCCGCCTCACTCTCATCAAACAAAAGAAGTCACCTTTACAGATGCTTCCTGGAAATAATAAAATCATACACTGCACGTACAGTAAAATTTAGGGATGCTAATTCTGGACAAAAATTGTGAACAGCACATGAAATGCAGCTGTAGCTACATGTAGCTCAGGACAGGCAGTCATTGGGTTTATATGTCTAATTCTAATCCTCTAGCCTATTGTAATGACACAAAGTCATGATATGGGTTGTGTAATAAATATCTTAGGAAGGCTTTATTTCGTAACCCCGATCAGAGACATACGTTCCCGAATGAACAAGGATTGTGGTTGTAATTAATGCAGTGATTTATTTGAGCGTGTGACTCTTGGTGCGATTGCCGCTCCTGCAAAGCTTCCAGTTGGCTGAAGAGCAGGCTGGTAATGGAGCGCTGATATATGGTGCTGCTCTCCCCAGCCTAGTGCCCTGTGCTTCCCATCCCCGGAGGTGCCGGCTCTCTGTTGCAGCACAGCGCAGTGGTGCCGCTCAGTTGTCTGGTGGAAGGGCAACCTCTTCAGACATAACTCTGCTTTTATGATCTCCCAGCTCTCTGTAAGCACTCTCTCTCACACACACACACACACACACACACACACACACACAGACTCTCTCTCTCTCAGCACTCTCTCCCTCTCTCACACACACACACACACACACACAAACACACTTTCCGCTCCCTCTCTCTCTCTCTCTCTCTGTAATAATAATAGCCTATGGATACAAGTAATTGTCCACACACCCCCTGTTTCTATCTCTCTGCTTCCATGACCCCACGTCTCCCCCCCAACGTCTCAGCTCTTTCTCTACCCCCCCCCCCACCCCTCCCCCCCCCCCCCCCCCCCGCGCTCTTTGCACTCCCCCCCCCCCCCCCCCCAGGCCTTGTAACAGGGGGCTGTGTCTGCCTGGGCTTCTCCTGGGGACTGTTATTGATTGGGCCCATCAGGAGCTCCTGCAGTGTTTATTTCTAAGTAAATGAACTCTCTAATTTGCCTGTCATTGTGCTGCCCATGACGGATGTGTTGTTTTTCTCTGCTCGGGTTACAGGTATGCCATGGCCCTCTACAACCAGCATGTCTGCCCAGTGGAGAACTGGTGAGTCAGGAAAACCTCTTGAATTTGAATAAGAAACACAAACATACAAAACAAGGTGGAGAATGATTATTATTATAGCAGAAGAAAAATGTTTTGTGTTCAGCCTTTTTTGATTATTATAGTAATTACTTTTAAAGTTACTTTTAATAGTAATTACTATTAAAGACAATGTGTAAATGTATTAAACAATAGGAATACCAGTAGATACATAACATGTAAATGTGTTAAACAATATGAATACCAGTACTCATAGGTTTGTCATTGAGTACATTGAGTCATTTCACATAGCAGTCATAAATATGGATGACAGTCTCCCTATGAAGACAGTGGTTGGAACAGAGCTGGTTCACTGCACATCAGGTGACATAAGTTTGTACCCACAGACATTAGAAGTGCAGGGACACGACCAGGACGCTCTGACTCCGACGACTTTGTTTGCTTTTTGCCATCGGAACGAACATCCCATTCCCCACTTGCACAATCGTCCATCCTCCCGGCACAAGTTAATATTTAGACGTTGCAAAAGCAAATTAGTCAGTACTAGGAGTAGGTAGTGTGGAAACACGTCACTGTAGAAATATGCATGAAGGCATATGACGTTGCCTCTGTCTCTATTTCTCTGTCTTTTCTATCCCTCTCTCGCTCTCGCTCTCTATCCCTCTCTCTTTCTCTCTCTCGCTATCCCTCTCTTGCTCTCTCTCTATCCCTCTCTCTCCCTCTCTCTCTCTCTCTCTCTCTCTCTCCCCTTCTTTCCCTGAATTCCTGTATCACCAGTGCTGGAGGCCAACAATGTGTTGCGCAACTTCAGGTTCACCCAGTGTGCATCAGCTTCAACTGTAACTGTACTGACCCCACTATTGCCTCCTCCTAATCCGGACGTCTGGGAATTAACAAGCAGTCCCACAGTCACACACACACACATTCCCACACACACACATCCTCACACACCTCCACCCTTCACGGTGCCTACCTTGTCAAACACACAAGAGGGTTTTTGAGTTTGACTGCAATTAAGAGGGAGATTTATTAGTGGTAAAAAGCCTCTCGGCCCTCAGCTTTCCCGATGAGAGGCCATTTGCCTGGGCAGGCGTGGTATGCTGCACTAGGGGTGGGGATAGAGAACATGGAACAAAGTAGGATTCAGAATAGAATGTTCTATATTCTATAGAGATTCACTAGGATTGTATTGTTCATCTGAAGTCCACTATTTGTGCTTCTCTGATGTCTCTCTCTTGGGAATATAGTGTGAAAAGGGCCATTGTTCCACCTACTGTAAAGATCCACCTCTCCCCTCGTTCACTCCGCCCGCTAGTATTTGTCCTGATTTGATGTCTTTCTCAGGATTCAGGCTTAGGTTGTCCCTGGCATTGTCAGAGTACCTGTTGGAGAAGCAAAGATAGTCATTGTGTCCCTGGCTTTGTCAGAGTACCTGTTGGACAAGCAAAGATAGTTTTTGTGTCCCTGGCTTTGTCATAAGGGTGACATGAGCCTGTCACAAACATGACATGACACGTATCATAAACATTAATGACACTTCATTCATGTTTAAGACTGCTGTCATTAAGTGTCATTCGGTTTTTGTAAAGTCTACATCCCAGTCTGCATTTCAAAAACCGAATGATAGTTAATCACAACAGTCATGAACATGAATGAAGGGTCATTAATAGTCATGATACGTGTCATGTCATGTTTATAACATACTTATGTCACCCTTATGTAGACCCCTTCAAAGTGTTACCCACAGTTCATCAGTTTTGAGTCATTTTTTACTTCAAAACTTATAGTATTGTGGTTAGGATGAGGGCGGTAGCAACTCATTTAACAATCTGGAGTTTAGAGTCAGTTTTTAGTTTAACACATTTTTAAGGGTTAAATATATATTCTTTAGTCAGTTCAGCTGGTGTAACACTAATCTCTGTGTTCATGTGTATTAGCTGTTGTAGTTGTCATGGGTCAGTCTGCAGTATTTATTTGCAAAGCTTAGTATAGAGAGTCACAGGGAAGTTATCTAGTCAGATTTATACCCGTGGTAGATTATGTCTGTTTTCACACTTTCTTGTTTGT
This sequence comes from Limnothrissa miodon, assembly GCA_017657215.1. NCBI lineage: Eukaryota > Metazoa > Chordata > Actinopteri > Clupeiformes > Clupeidae > Limnothrissa > Limnothrissa miodon. The sequence continues at coordinate 17,864 of JAGFZM010005951.1, forward strand.
TTGTGTGTGTGTGTGTGTGTGTGT
>JAGFZM010005952.1:0-17901 GCA_017657215.1 Limnothrissa miodon
CAGATCACACAACAGCATTCAAGCCTTCACTATATGACTCTGACCTGATCTGTTAATGCAATTGCTTTAGAAAAAACATTAAACCTTAAAGATCTCATTCCATCGTATTTTCATTAATTTTGTTGTGGTCTCTTATCTAAAATAATGTCATGAGAGTTGGTTTGGACAAAAAATATGCTGTGGTTGTCTTGTTTCAAGCTATTTTATTTAGGTGAAAACGAGAGCAGGGATAGCTTGAGAGGATTCTTATGAATATTAATGATATGCAAATGTATCGCCTGTGATTGGCTAACAACACGGTGACGCTCCATCTAGTGGGTCTGTCTGCAGGCAGCATAACGTTTCTTGAGGGTGGGTTAACTGCATAGCTAATGTTCAAATTGACGTACATTTGTACAGCTTTTCTGATTCGCTCGTTTTTCCCGGCAGTTTTCTATCACAGGCGAATACAGACTACAGGGGTAGGAGAGCATTTTGAAGTTGAGCATTTTGAAGTACAACTTGGGCTGACCTATGGTAATGTAAAAACATCTTAAACGGTTTATTTTGGAAGGAGACCTTTAAATGAATTTCTCGGTTGCAGACGTGGTGCAGGACGCAGCCTATGAAGGACATCCATGTGAAAAGCGTGACAAGAAATGTAACAGATTCCAGGGATGTGCAAAAAAAAGTTCTGGGACAAGGCAAAACCAACTGCAGCGAAGACAAGTGTTTCACTTAACAGAGGAAATGACATTTAGTGAGCATGACTGGATTCCTCAAACTGCAATTTATCCTTCCAGCCTCCTGCAATGACATTCACCCAATCACACTCAAGTGGAGGGGATTACCATGCAAGGCTCCAGCTTGCCACCAGGAGCAATTTTGAGGTTCAGTGTCTTGCTCAAGGACACTTCGATGGGGTCAGGTAGAGCGGGGCTCGAACCTGCAACCTGCAGTGACCGAACGGCTCCTCTACCACCTGCGCCACCACCTTTCAGCCTGCTTGTCATAACACATCACTGCTAAAAAAAAACAGAAAAAGTATAAAAAGTAGTAGTAGTATTTTTCTTGTTTTTTTTCACTCCCATTATCCTTTTTTCTATGTAGATTCAGCACTGATTATGTTATTGTATGGCAATTCAAGACGAAAGGGGGGATTGGCTAAAAAGTGTGTGTGAATTATTAGTTTATGAGTTTGTGAGAAGGGAGGAAGTGTCAGACAGTAGGCAACTCATGTTGTCTGCGTTCCATATTTTACTATTTCTAACGATATATTGAAGTACTAATAAAAGGTCTACCTTCTATCTTGTGGTTAAACTGAGTATGTTTCTGAAGAGATTAAACATGAAATAAGCAGAACTGCCAGAGGTTTCTAGAGCCCCCATGAGGGAAAAACAAAAAATATTTCTGTCATCTGAATGGACCTTACAGGTGTGTACCGCAGTGACATGTAAACAGTCATCCCCATATTGTAGCTTAAATCTCTTATAATTCTATTCTTCATATTCTTCATCTGTAGTTATATATACATATATGTTTTTTATTTTTTATTTTATTTTTTTTACAAGGTCGACACCTTGTAAGCAGGGTTCGAAATTAACACCCGCCAACCCACCAAATGCGGGTTAAACATGATTTTGGCGGGTATTGATAAAAACTTACCAGCCAGTTAGGCCGGTGATGCATGAGCCAATCATGCAAATCACGTCAGAGACGCTCTGGCTCATTTGTCCCCTCCGTTTGACAGCAACGCACATGGGTACTGTATGCTTCGTTTTGGGTCCAATCAACAACGAGAGCGCGAAAATACAAACAATAAATAAGAGATATCAGATGAGCAAAAAGGGCTGAGCTGGACAGCGAAATAAGCTAATATCAAAATGCTGAGGTGGTTAGGATAGACGTCAGGATCAGGAAGAGGTGAGAAGGAAGGAGGCAGAAGATGAAAATGTTGACAGAGCGCGCAAAACAAAGAGAATGGCGTTTAATTGGCTAGTGTTTGCCGTGAGTACACAAAAGAAAAAAATAAATAAAACAGTTTTGTGGTGGGGACCAGTAATTTTTTAATCAAGACTTAATAACTGTATCCTATAGTTTGTTGTGTGTAGGCTATTTCACTTTCTGTGCGTTTTTCATGCACTGTTAATAAAATAATCAAATTTTCATTAATTGGCATTCATAATCTCAATCTCATAATCAAATTTTCACCACGTAAAATTTTTGGCTAATGGAAATCCCAAAAGTTACCAACCACTTTTGTTTGGCTGGTGATCAAAAAAGTTAATTTCGAACCCTGCTTGTAAGAATGAGTTATGCAACCCCACCCAAACTCCGTTGTTTTCATTATGTATTTCATCAACACAAATCATTAGAGATAAATATCTATATTGAAGAAAATGCTCTCACAAGAGTGCTTTTGTAAATTATACACATGTGTTATTCGTCTTGGCTGCTTTACATAAGTAGACGTTTACAAAATCGACCACGCCTCCAGCCAGGGACCTGTTGTCTTAACCTGGAATACCGGTTACTCTTAAGAGCTTGAAATTCCTGACGTTTTCAAATAAAAGGCCGTTACATAGGTTTCATTGAAACCAGATTCCACTGCTAGCGTAGCCAAGCAGTCACTGTCACCGAAGTATCTTGACAATTCGGTATTGCTGTGACAACATGTCGAGAAGCAGCAGCAGAATGGGCCGGGACAAGTACAGCACCTTGGAAAAAGCTCGAAGATCAACATCCCGTGGAGACCGACCAAGTTCAAGGCTTAGTGACCGCGTAAATCCCGGGAGTGTCTTGTGCGATTTTTGTATGGGAAAAAAGTCCAAGGCTGTCAAGTCCTGTCTTACATGCTTGGCTTCGTATTGCGAGACTCACCTTTACTCCCACTATGAGTACCCCGCTTTCATGAAGCACAAACTGGTAACGGCCACTGGTCAACTGCGAGAGGAAATCTGCGCCGAGCATGATAAACTACGTGAAGTGTTCTGCCGCACCGACCAGTCATGTATCTGTGTCGTGTGCCTGATTGATGAACATAAAAAACATGACATTGTTTCCGCTGCGGCTGAGAGGACTGAAAAACAGGCAAGTTTTACTGTTGTTTCTGCAGTCATATAACACGTCTTATTGAGGTGTAATAAATAATGTTATGATTTTGTTAATAAGTCTGCTGTTTATGTTGCAGAAACAACTCGCGGCCAAGTTGATGATGTCACAGGAGAAAATCGATGAGAGGGTAAAGCGATGGCAGGAGCTCAGACAAGCAGTAGAATCTCACAAGGTTGGTAACTTCTGCCATTGCCATTACTATTGGGCTACTTTGAGTTGCCAGAGCATAACATTCCACAACGCTGTACTCTCCCTCTCTCTCTCTCTCGCCCACACACAGAATTCGGCGCAGCTGGTGTTGGATGAGAATGAGCGCGTGTTCACAGAACTGATTCAGGCGCTGCAACGGCACCATGCGGAGGTGAAGCAGCTTGTCAGCGCGCAGGAGAAGGCCGTGGTGGGCCGCGCCGAATCTCACCTGGATCGAATGGAAGAAGAGATCATGCTGCTGCGCAAGAGGCACAACGACCTCGAGATGCTGTCCCACACGGATGACCACATCCACTTCCTACTGGTGAGGCATATTAAAGTTATTTTTATTCGACATAGCTCTATTATATTCCTCCTGCTTTAGGTAGTCTCTCCAATGAAATACGAAGCTAAACATTTTTTTCACAACATTGACTGGGGACGATTCAAGGAAATATCCCTGACTGTCACAGGTCAGGCCACCTTATACTGGTTGTCTGACATGCTGAAATGATTTGTTCAGCCCTTCTACATAGGCTAGCTGATTTTGTCTGTCCTCTACAAATTAAATAATAAATATAGCCTATTGTGCAGTGACAAATAGGTTTTTATGATGCGGTGCCTGTTTCTCTCAGAGCTGGCAGTCCCTCTCGGCTCCATCAGGCTATGAGGATTTGACCAAAGTGTCCGTGGCTCCATCCTACTCCTTTGAACCCACCAAGAGAGCCATTGCTGAACTGAAAGCTCATCTTGAGGAACTCAACCAAGTGGAGTTGACCAGAATCAGTTCAACAGGTAGGTCAGGTCAGGTGTGACTATCTGGTAGCAGACAGAAGTAGCCTCTTAGTGGCCCAGTCACAGTGTGACATCAAATTAACAATACTAATATAAAATAATATATTAGGAATTTTTACTGTTGAACAATGAAAGGTTTTCTTTGTTATATGTATTTTGTACGTCTTAATTTTCCGAGAGACTCTCATCTAACAAATGTACATTTTGTATTATTATATTTATGATGAAATATGAATGATTTTTTGCAGTTAATGATGTGCGTATTCTCCAAACCATGGAACCAGTAAAACGAGATGAGTTCTTGCAATGTAAGTATGCCACATCTGGATTCATGTGTGATGAACATGACTGTTGTTTGCATGTGTTTAACAAGAGGGTGGTGCAACGGCATTGTGTTGGTGATGTCAGGTTTCTGTGGAACCGGTTTCAGTACTACTACCATACCAATTCCTCCTTGTCACAGCAATAAATGAGAAGGTGCCACAGTAGAGCAGTTCTTTTTTTATTACATCACTGCCTATAGTCACATGCACAAAAGACATTTGGCATCAGAGAAGTAGCCTATTGCCTACTTGATTAAAAAACAAATACCATTGCATTGCATTGTAATTCTGGGTTTTTAAATCATAAAAGAAAACTGTCATTTTTGCATCTTAACAGAGTTCACTTGTTCAGATTCTCCCTGTTGCAGGCATAACACAATAGGGTGACAGTGAGCAAAAATAGGGCCCTGTGTATACATGAAAAACTAAACACACCACTCATTCAATAACTGTATCAATGTACCATGGTGCTAGAATTTAAATTGAGCAAGAAATTTTAAAACATCTGAACACTCCAGTCTTTGCAATAAGGTCTATCTTGCATATGCATGTTTTTACCTCTCCAAACAATATTGGTGCAGGAGGAGCAGTGATCAGTGTCTAGGTTAATCCCCTGTTTCTGCTCTTTGCCGTTCTGATTAGATGCTAAACTGCATTTCGTTACCCTGTATTTATGCATGTGTGATGCCAATAAAGCTAAAATCTAATCTAATCTATTTATTCGCATTCCTCAGACTCCTGTCAGCCGGTCTTTGATGCATGCACGGCACACAAAAGCCTCCGTCTGTCTCGTGGCAACACCGCGGTGACCATGACCACCGAGCTTCAGCCCTACGCTGACCACCCCGACCGCTTCGACCACTGGCAGCAGGTGCTGTGCACCCAGGGGCTCATGGGAAAGCGCTGCTACTGGGAGGTAGACTGGAGCGGCACCGAGGTGGACGTTGCCGTGGCGTACCGCGGGCTCGGCCGCAAGGGCAGTGGGAATGAGTGCAGCTTTGGTTGGAACGACCACTCCTGGAGCCTCTACTGCTCCAGCGACAAATTCAGCTTCTCGCACAACGGCAAGACCACCATCATCCCAGTGCCCGGCTCAATGAGGGTAGGGGTCTACCTGGACCATAGGGCGGGCACGCTGGCCTTTTACAGTGTGGCAGACCCCATGGTGCTCCTTCACCAGGTGCAGGCTTCCTTCACTGAGCCACTCTACCCAGGGGTTGCTGTGTGGGGTTATGGCACTACAGTTAAACTTTAACTGGCCACTGCTGTCTAGATGGGTATCCTCAAAAGCTTTCACGTCATTTCACTCTGTACAACTGGAGTACATTTCCCTCCTCATGGTACAGATACTTTTTGTGAACTTTAAAAGTATTGGCCATGCCAGGACCAAACAACAAACAGACAAAATATTACTGAAGGGAAACAACCTGGCAAACAAATCACTCCAAAGTTGAAGGACGACATTTAAATAGAAATTATATTAAAATTATATTTTTATACCATATAAAATATATGCTCTACCTAATATATAATGTATATTTATATACCACAAATAGACCAAATGGCATGTTATCATTTAGTGCATGAAGTGACTGTTAAACATATGGTGGTGGGAGTTGTTTCACGTAACATTTCACCGAAAAAAAGTGTGTCATTCTTCTGACAAATGTTACATATGTTTCCCTTTTTCTGGTAACTGTTGAAAGTATTGAAGGAGGATGCCACCAATTACATGATTTTACAAACTTTTTTTTGTTTATATGATTGAGTCAAATAAAATTATATTCAAAATTATCGTGCAATATCTTAGAAATATTCAGAAATGATTCTTGGGAATGATAGAAAGTTGACACCTTATATCTAGGTACCCTAGTTTTGGCCAATTGTTTTGCTTCACAGGTAGGCCTATATCCCATAGGGCCTCAGTAGCCTAGGTCTTTTTACTAAGGCTTGGTACGCCCAATCATATCTCTTTGGGAATCTCAAGTGATTTGCTCAAAAGAACGGATTTGATGTTTCGCTGAGGTTGCTCTGATTGGTTGTAACTGATTCCCCCCGGAGCACATAGAGGCCACGCCCCCATCAGGTAACTATAGGGCTCGGGATCATGACGTGAAAACTTTGGTGGCACCGCCATTTTGGCAGCGTCACTCCTTAGTTTACTATGGATTACTATGGATTTACTCCCGCCTATTAGTGTGTTCCTGTTACTTAGTTTTTGCTTTCTTGGTGGTATGTTGCTGTGTAGTGGGGTGTAAAAGCGCAACTTACGATCGCAAGAGGAAAAGAATTGCTAATACTATATTTCTGCTTCTTGTCTTCTGCATATGAATGAATGGATATTACGTTCGGTGTGCTACCAACATGGCGGCAATATTCCTAGAATCCAAGGCGTGTGCCCGAGCCCTATTAGTAATGGGGGAAGGCGTCGCACATTCATTTATGACTTCTTTAGGCTATTTTAAAAATAAAGAGGCTTAAAAGTTTCTGTTTGACAAAATCTACTGTCAACATGAAGAAAATCTCAGAGCCTATTTGGATTATCTAAGCTTTCCAAAGCACGCAAAAAACGTTCGAACCAGATAAAAATAGGCTTAAAAACTGTTTACGTGTTGAGGCTGCAAGTGTCATATTTGAAAAAAAAAGTCTAAGCTATGCTGAGAAAATGTAAACAAACGCAATTTTCTAACTTAACCTTAAGACAGGTCATAATGCCGGGGTCATTTTGCTGTTGAAGTCTGCTTTGATCCTGGGCACAATGATCCTTCAGTTGTTGATGACTAAGTAAGCCACCAGGTGGAGCTAAATATTATCAATATGACTGTAAGACACTCAGTGTACTCATTTCAGTGTACCAGTTATTGCATTTAATCAATTTGGTCCAAAAACTCACATTTTATTTGTTCAAAGCATTGTTTAAAACATTGTATTTACGAAAATGTAGATACAAAGATACCAAACATTAATCCACAAATATTTGCTTTTGATGTAGGGCCTAAGCTTATGGCAAGTCAAGTTTAACTATTTCTCACAGCCAAGACTTTTGACAACTACTGTAATTAGTATTTGTCAGCATGTAGGCTACACAGAATATAGTGATAATTATGTTATCTGCATGCCAAGTAAAATAAAATAAAAAAATACAGGAACTCAATGGTTCTATGTTTTAGACGTTTGTAAAAAGAACACTGAAAAATGACACACACACCATACATATACACTGTACACACGCATTTTGCTACAACACACCGAAATATATAAGGCCCAAATGCTTGAATTTCATTAATTTTACAAGCCAGGTACTATTCAGTCACTAAAAAACCTGGGAAATAACTACTAGATTACAATACCAGAACATACAGACGACAAAACTTTAGCTATGCACATACCACGAATTAAACATGATAAAATGATCACGCAGGTGTTAGAAACAAATGTTAAGATTCCATTGTGTGTTGTTATGCTAGGTCTTAACATTCACCTCAGTTGCATTCATTTCGCCCTTTTACAATGCAATTGAGGGATGGAGGAGGAGGAGGAGGTGAGAGAAAACATCTGGCTGTTTTAACCACATGGGTCCTCCACACGGCGCTGGAATCTAAACTTAGCACACGGGGACACAAGCTGCATGCTCACTCACGCTCCTCCTCATCGAACGGAGGAACGCGTAGGACAGAACTAGGGAGACAAACGGAAATTGTTTCCCAGTATGAATGAGACGGTCTGAACGTCTGAACCGCCAACGACATTCTGCCATTAGTTGTGATTTGTAAGTCCAGGTGATATTTTACAGAAGTCTAAATCTGTGCTTACTGGTTGGGACATTTTCAGTCCTCTACTCCGTCTTTCATCCCCGGAAAGAGCACACAGCCTATCTGGACAAAAAGGTGGAAGAAGACGCACGGCAGAGTAGATAACAGATCGGAGGATAACAGACCTAGCGTAAGTGTTCCCAATAAGATCAATAAGATCCCAACAAGATCCTAAATGATATCGCATCCTATCGTTATACGAGTCGCTAAGCTAATGTTAACTTTCCATAATGTTGCCATTCAGCCATTTTGCTGTGTATTTTGTCGAAAAAGGCAAAAAAATTTGTCCTTTTGCATTCCACCGACTAATGCATACCACTAGTATTTTCACTGATTTGGATCAATTGTGATTTTTTTTGTACCCAGTTGCAATTGATGATAACTGATCATTACTGTAGCTTACCCAAGCGAGTGGAATGTTACAATGTTGTATGCATCCCATGTAGGGGGAGTAAACGTCACTTCGAACAAAGTTACGAAAACGTGGTTTGGAAATGGTCTGGATAAGAACTTAAATGCCAATTGATGAGCAACGACAGCGTGGCTGGCGAAGGCGCAAAAGGAAAGGAGTGTCTCCGGAGGACCAATTGACGTACGAGTGTCGGAGATGTCTCTTTGGATGATATTACCTGTCAGCCTACCAGCCTTCACTATTACTGGGATATGGGTCGTGTGAGTTATCATCCTTTTGCTGTCTTTCCTGTTAGATTCCCCGGTGATTTACGCTGCTGGCATGTCAGTACGAATTGAATCCGGACCTTGATGCAGCCACCATGTTTTATGACCTGACTGGGATTGTATTGCCATTGCAGCACTGGGAGAGACAAATATTGTAGTGATCTTTTGGGTGATTCTGGGCTTTCAGGGGATTTCTGGGCTTCAGTGGATGGTTTTAGGCTTCCCTCAAGTACATCTAATCATACACATTTTACATCTAATCATATATATTTACTCAATATCCACACACACACACACACACACACACACACAGACACATGTGCAGTGTGCAACACACGTTAGGAAATCTTGTACCTTCCACAGGAATCAAGGTGGTTATTTGGTATAACACACACGTCCTGGCTGTCTCCATCTGAGTAGGGAGTAGCCTTTGCCTTTTCTTTTTCTTGCCTTTCCTGTTAATAACCTTTCCATTTCACTGCCTGCGCACGAGGAATTGTATTTAACTTGTCGTATCTATAGCTGGTCCTGAAATCACTGATCAATCATCAATCATCACTCATCAATCATCAATCAGACAATCATGGCCAGCAGATGTGATTGCTTGTCCAGACTTGAACCAGCCTCAGGTTCTCTAATTGTCTTGTGAAAGATGCGTTAGTGCTGTGTCCTTGTTCCGTGTCAAAGCTGGATGGAGCCGGATGGATGCTTTCATTGGTATTACAGTGATATAGGTGGAGAAGATGAGGAAATGGACAGAAGGAGATGGGGGAGGACAAAAAGTGGAGGTGAGAGGCGAGTAAAAAAGGAGGGTGCCAGAGCAGAGGAGAGGGGGATGGGCCGTGGTCTGGGTGAGTTGAGACAGGATAACGAGGTCAGGAGGAGGGGAGGGGGGCGCCCACCTGTTTGGCTGTGAACCCCGCAGGAGTCTCTCCCGGCTCTGTGATCAGTGCCACTTAAGAATGCGGCCCTGGCGGCAAATGGGAGGGGCCTTCGCCACTACTACCCCCCCCCCCCCTCTCTTCTCTTTTCCCTCCCTCGTTCCCCTGCAGTGGGGGAGGGCTGTTGCCATGGACCAGGAGAGGTGGACAAGTGAAACAGGTCAGTGTTTGTCTGTCTTGGCGTTGGCTCTGAGGCACTTTCTTGTCTATAGTCCTTCAGGGCCCTAGCTGGAACCGCAGGAAGTGGAAAGAGCCCACTTCCTGTGACGTGCCACGCTGTCAGCTGCCATGTGCACCGTGGCACAGTGTGGTGTGGTGTGGCGCGGTCTGGTCAGGGCCTCTTTGTAGCTGTGAGGGCGTGACCCGTCATTACATAAAACACAGCGGTAGAGTGCTTACTCAGGAGTTCCAGACTCTCCACTCAGGAGCCCTGTGTTTTCTGGAGTTTGGAGAGAGAGAGGTAGAGAGAGAGAGAGAGAGAAAGATGAAGGGAGAGAATGAAAGAATGAAAAAAGAGAGAGAAGAGATAGTGGTAAAGAAGGGAAAAGAAGGAAGCAAAATTTACATTTACATTTACATTTATGCATTTAGCAGACGCTTTTATGCAAAGCGACTTACAAAAAGAGGATAACAATCAAGCTACATAGCAGAAACCTTAAAGGCGCTCTAAGCGATGCTGTTTCACGTCACTTCTTGTTGACGTTCGAAGTATTGTCAAACAAAACGGACGATAGCTCCAGAGAGTGTTCAAGCGTTATAAGTTAGCTTACTCCTCCCCCTCCCTCCCATGCCTCCCGAAAGACTCATGAACCTTGTCGTTTATTGGCTGGAACACTGTTATGTTTCATTTTCGTTTGTTATGCTAGGTTTGCCCACTGTGTTATGTTGCCGTTTGTGGAGCCTGGGCTGTCTACAGAGACTGCGTTTTTTTACAGTGTGTTCAGGGGACAGGCAGCTAGTAGATTGTGAGGAGATGTTTGCTGTATGTAACAACACATGTTTTAGTCCTATAAATGTGTCACATCGCTTAGAGCACCTTTAAAGAGCATAGTGCTAGGGAATAGTGCTTCAGTTCAATTTAGTGCTAGGATAGAAGATGTTCTCTGAATAGCTGGGTCTATATAAAATAAAGGGATGAAAATGAAAAGTGAGAGAACTGAAGCAGAAGCAGCCAAGTAGAGACTGTGGATCAATAAAGACAGAGAGTGTGTGTGAGAAAGAAAGAAAGAAACAAAGGGCCAAGAAATTACCAATCACACTTAACCATTTATCTATTGATCATGGCCTGTTGCTCAGGTACCTAAGGACTTCTGCCTTTGGTATTCCAGTTTTGTGTGCATCATTTATCAGACCCAATAGTGATATTGGAGTGATTCTTTTCGCATGTGGAGGTTGAAAATGCAGGACAAATAAGTGGTTGTCTTTGGTTAATCATCTCTACATAGGCAACTGTACGTAGTCAGACCTTTGTTTTTTTTTTACTGCTGTTACATAAGCCCCTTGGATTTGGTGGAGGTTAGCATTCCTCTTGATTAAAGTTGAATATGGGACCATTCTGAAGCACTTCAAGCCCAAGCTGTTTTGAGTCTTGAGTCTGAGTAAGTTTCCATGGAAATATGTATGTGTGTCTTCCTTAGGTTGGCCCGGACCACTTGGAAAATGTGGCTAGATTTTTTCTAAGCTCTTGGGCAAGTTAGCCAATCTCAAACATGGCTTTGTACAGTATATGGGTGGATCTGGACTTAGCCTAAATATGTAAACAGCAATGGCATGCTTTCACACAGACAGGGTCACAGTTGTTATCCTTACCAGTTGGAAAAGAATGTAGCGGAGACTTGTTGAGAAACAAACAGTGCTACACTAAGTTAGAGTAAAAGCAACATGTAGCAACAATTCTTTCTGAATGTGAAAAAGTCACCAGTGGATTATACTGGATCATAGAGGCATTCTAGCGGTTTAGATCAAATGCAGGTTTCCACAGCAGCAGGGCACTGAAGCTGGCTTTGTGTGGTTGAGAGCGGCGCTGTCCCCGTAGGGCTGTGGGGTGCAGACAGGGCCATTCTTCCTGGAGGAGAGTCTTCCTGTGGGGGGGTGGCTGAGCCACAGGGTGGGAGACACTCAGCCAGGAGCCAGGTCTTTGGAAGCCAAAGCACACACACTCACACTCTTGCTCTCTCTCTCTCACACACACACACATACACTGAATATACTGCGTTTCTCTATTTTCTCTCCCTCTGAAAAAAATGCATGTAGGCATACAATTTCTCTCTCTCTCTCTCTCTCTCTCTCTCTCTCTCTCTCTCTCTCACACACACACACATACACACACACACACACACAACAAACACACACACACCTACACACAAACCCACATACCTTTTCTAAAGCCAAATACACACAAATACACTCGCAAAGATGTCTACTATGCACACACTTTTTCTAAAGCCAAAAGCACACACACACACACACACACACACACAATTCAGTGCTGCGCCCTGTGAAAGTAGAGGGGCCCGCATTAGTGTAGTGTAGTGTAGTGTAGTCCTGGCTGGCTGATTCCTGTGTGAATATGCCCCTCTGTGCTGTTACGTAAGACAGGGGTGGAGGGAGTGGGGGTCGACAAGGAGTTTTCCATGTGTTTGTGTTCTTTACCCTTTTGAGCAGGCGATGCCGAGGGCGGCTATGGAAGAGAAATACACATTCACACCTGAGTGCAAGTTGTTGTAGGATTTTTAGGGCTGTTTGCACAGCGCACGCTATCTATTTTTTGTCATGTGACACACAGATCTTTATATGGAAAATTTTTATTGTGAATTACTAAATTATAGATTTACTTATGTCAGTTCATTATTGCATAATTGTGTAAAAATACTGTTCAGCTACAAAGAACTTGCCAGAATTATCTCAGGGTTTAACTTTTTAGTGGTTATTCATTTATTTGTGTCCTTGAGTTTTTTCTTTTCTTTTGAGCTGGTGGGGTCCAGAACAATGCACATCTAGAGACTTAGGTCCGTAGTACCAGCACGAAAAATCAGATCTGCCATCCGGTCATACTGTGAGCATGAGACCTCGTTGAGTCTCCAATGCATCATGGCCTTTCTCTGGAATTTGTTTCCCGTGTACGCCACGCCATTAGGGCCGCCTAAGGTGACTGAAGAGAAAAGGTTTAGCGCTGCTAATGCTGGTTAAGGCTAGTGCAAGCGCACTCATTTTTCTCTGCTAAATTGCTCATGGGTTTATAAATCAAAGGACAGTTTATACATTTGTGCAGTCCTCAATGCATGATACTTTAAACTGCTATTCAGACTAGCATTTAGACTAGCTCTTATTAAGTACATTAATAGATATATTTTTAGCATCATAGTAGCCTTGCATCTTAGCAGTCTATTTCGATGTTACCAAATGAAAGGAAGACGATAATGAGCGATATATCCTGAAGTGTTGAAAGGCAATGGGGGTTCCAAGACAGCATGTATAGTGGTGGGAATAGATCAGATAACAGACCTGCTCTTCAGCTTACAGTGTAAATGAATGGACAAGGGTTTTTATTCGTGCTAGCCATGCACCTGTACCTATTTAACAGCATCAACAAGAATATGAAACTACCTTCACCCATGTCTATAACATGCTAGTTAGCCTGTCTTTTCTTAAACCTTTATGTGTGTGTGTGAGAGAGAGAGAACGAGTGTGTGTGTGTGTGTGTGTGTGTGTGTGTGTGAGAGAGAGAGAGAACGAGTGTGTGTGTGTGTGTGTGTGTATGCGTGTGTAGTGTGTGTGTGTGTGTGTGAGAGAGAGAGAGAGAACGAGTGTGTGTGTGTCTGTGTGTGTACTGTGCCCATCCCTCACACACTCTAGTTGAGGGTGACCTGGTAACGGTGTCTGTATTTACGCACATCAGCAGTGATGGCAGATGGCAGAGTGTTTGTTTACCAAATGTAATTTCTGCTCACAGCATCACACAGAGTCTCAGGTGATGCATCTCTGTTTGGAGAGACAGACAGACAGAGAGAGAGAGAGAAAGAGAGAGAGAGAGAGAGAGAGAGAGAGAGAGAGATGGAAACAGCCTTAATTAGTCTTTAGCCCGCTACTGACCTTGTCTTCTCCTTTTAGTCTATCTGTGTGTGTGTGTGTGTGTGTGTGTGTTAGTGTGTATGATGTTGCATGGATGTCTGTCCACAAAGTGGTAAAAAATCTTTATAAAATTATCTATTTCTATACAGTGACGAACATACAATAGGAGCATACATGTTAATCTCAATATGATTAGTTTGATGGTTTTCTTTTTTCAACTGTGTGTGTCTGTTGAGTTTAGTTGCCATATCAGTGCGACACAGTGTGTCTTTTTCTCCACTTGTCTGTGGATGTTCTGCTGTTGTCAGTATTGGGCTTGCTCTGAGTTGATCAGGCCGCTGATTAATGATAGGGACTGGGCCTACGTGACTGCTGGGACAGCGGCCATTTATAAAGAGCTCGCCTGTTGCGTGGCCATACGCTTGCTTTACATCAACCCCCTCGTCCAGGGATTGTCGGACTATTGATTATGAGAAGGCTGTGTAGCGCGAGCCACGTTGTCAGATCGTCATCCAGAGGTCGTTGACTCAAAGCCACAGACCGGTCGCACCACCCGGCGCCAGTTATCCAGTCATTGGACCTCTGCGTGGAATGCCGCTCAGGTCAGATAACCGGCCTGAACCCATATTCTGGGTTAATCCTTCCCAGGATTTTCCCTCAGTAATCGACTATAGTTAGCTCCATTTACTCAGCAAGCAGACGCCACGTCACACTTTTATCACAAGCTTATCTTTGCCATGCTCATGTTGGCTAACTGCTCGTGTCCCGATATGGGAGACAGCAATCAGTGACAAGGCCGCCTCACTCTCATCAAACAAAAGAAGTCACCTTTACAGATGCTTCCTGGAAATAATAAAATCATACACTGCACGTACAGTAAAATTTAGGGATGCTAATTCTGGACAAAAATTGTGAACAGCACATGAAATGCAGCTGTAGCTACATGTAGCTCAGGACAGGCAGTCATTGGGTTTATATGTCTAATTCTAATCCTCTAGCCTATTGTAATGACACAAAGTCATGATATGGGTTGTGTAATAAATATCTTAGGAAGGCTTTATTTCGTAACCCCGATCAGAGACATACGTTCCCGAATGAACAAGGATTGTGGTTGTAATTAATGCAGTGATTTATTTGAGCGTGTGACTCTTGGTGCGATTGCCGCTCCTGCAAAGCTTCCAGTTGGCTGAAGAGCAGGCTGGTAATGGAGCGCTGATATATGGTGCTGCTCTCCCCAGCCTAGTGCCCTGTGCTTCCCATCCCCGGAGGTGCCGGCTCTCTGTTGCAGCACAGCGCAGTGGTGCCGCTCAGTTGTCTGGTGGAAGGGCAACCTCTTCAGACATAACTCTGCTTTTATGATCTCCCAGCTCTCTGTAAGCACTCTCTCTCACACACACACACACACACACACACACACACACACAGACTCTCTCTCTCTCAGCACTCTCTCCCTCTCTCACACACACACACACACACACACAAACACACTTTCCGCTCCCTCTCTCTCTCTCTCTCTCTGTAATAATAATAGCCTATGGATACAAGTAATTGTCCACACACCCCCTGTTTCTATCTCTCTGCTTCCATGACCCCACGTCTCCCCCCCAACGTCTCAGCTCTTTCTCTACCCCCCCCCCCACCCCTCCCCCCCCCCCCCCCCCCCGCGCTCTTTGCACTCCCCCCCCCCCCCCCCCCAGGCCTTGTAACAGGGGGCTGTGTCTGCCTGGGCTTCTCCTGGGGACTGTTATTGATTGGGCCCATCAGGAGCTCCTGCAGTGTTTATTTCTAAGTAAATGAACTCTCTAATTTGCCTGTCATTGTGCTGCCCATGACGGATGTGTTGTTTTTCTCTGCTCGGGTTACAGGTATGCCATGGCCCTCTACAACCAGCATGTCTGCCCAGTGGAGAACTGGTGAGTCAGGAAAACCTCTTGAATTTGAATAAGAAACACAAACATACAAAACAAGGTGGAGAATGATTATTATTATAGCAGAAGAAAAATGTTTTGTGTTCAGCCTTTTTTGATTATTATAGTAATTACTTTTAAAGTTACTTTTAATAGTAATTACTATTAAAGACAATGTGTAAATGTATTAAACAATAGGAATACCAGTAGATACATAACATGTGAATGTGTTAAACAATATGAATACCAGTACTCATAGGTTTGTCATTGAGTACATTGAGTCATTTCACATAGCAGTCATAAATATGGATGACAGTCTCCCTATGAAGACAGTGGTTGGAACAGAGCTGGTTCACTGCACATCAGGTGACATAAGTTTGTACCCACAGACATTAGAAGTGCAGGGACACGACCAGGTCGCTCTGGCTCCGACGACTTTGTTTGCTTTTTGCCATCGGATCGAACATCCCATTCCCCACTTGCACAATCGTCCATCCTCCCGGCACAAGTTAATATTTAGACGTTGCAAAAGCAAATTAGTCAGTACTAGGAGTAGGTAGTGTGGAAACACGTCACTGTAGAAATATGCATGAAGGCATATGACGTTGTCTCTGTCTCTATTTCTCTGTCTTTTCTATCCCTCTCTCGCTCTCGCTCTCTATCCCTCTCTCTTTCTCTCTCTCGCTATCCCTCTCTTGCTCTCTCTCTATCCCTCTCTCTCCCTCTCTCTCTCTCTCTCTCTCTCTCCCCTTCTTTCCCTGAATTCCTGTATCACCAGTGCTGGAGGCCAACAATGTGTTGCGCAACTTCAGGTTCACCCAGTGTGCATCAGCTTCAACTGTAACTGTACTGACCCCACTATTGCCTCCTCCTAATCCGGACGTCTGGGAATTAACAAGCAGTCCCACAGTCACACACACACACATTCCCACACACACACATCCTCACACACCTCCACCCTTCGCGGTGCCTACCTTGTCAAACACACAAGAGGGTTTTTGAGTTTGACTGCAATTAAGAGGGAGATTTATTAGTGGTAAAAAGCCTCTCGGCCCTCAGCTTTCCCGATGAGAGGCCATTTGCCTGGGCAGGCGTGGTATGCTGCACTAGGGGTGGGGATAGAGAACATGGAACAAAGTAGGATTCAGAATAGAATGTTCTGTGTTCTATAGAGATTCACTAGGATTGTATTGTTCATCTGAAGTCCACTATTTGTGCTTCTCTGATGTCTCTCTCTTGGGAATATACTGTGAAAAGGGCCATTGTTCCACCTACTGTAAAGATCCACCTCTCCCCTCGTTCACTCCGCCCGCTAGTATTTGTCCTGATTTGATGTCTTTCTCAGGATTCAGGCTTAGGTTGTCCCTGGCATTGTCAGAGTACCTGTTGGAGAAGCAAAGATAGTCATTGTGTCCCTGGCTTTGTCAGAGTACCTGTTGGACAAGCAAAGATAGTTTTTGTGTCCCTGGCTTTGTCATAAGGGTGACATGAGCCTGTCACAAACATGACATGACACGTATCATAAACATTAATGACACTTCATTCATGTTTAAGACTGCTGTCATTAAGTGTCATTCGGTTTTTGTAAAGTCTACATCCCAGTCTGCATTTCAAAAACCGAATGATAGTTAATCACAACAGTCATGAACATGAATGAAGGGTCATTAATAGTCATGATACGTGTCATGTCATGTTTATAACATACTTATGTCACCCTTATGTAGACCCCTTCAAAGTGTTACCCACAGTTCATCAGTTTTGAGTCATTTTTTACTTCAAAACTTATAGTATTGTTGTTAGGATGAGGGCGGTAGCAACTCATTTAACAATCTGGAGTTTAGAGTCAGTTTTTAGTTTAACACATTTTTAAGGGTTAAATATATATTCTTTAGTCAGTTCAGCTGGTGTAACACTAATCTCTGTGTTCATGTGTATTAGCTGTTGTAGTTGTCATGGGTCAGTCTGCAGTATTTATTTGCAAAGCTTAGTATAGAGAGTCACAGGGAAGTTATCTAGTCAGATTTATACCCGTGGTAGATTATGTCTGTTTTCACACTTTCTTGTTTGTTTGTGTGTGTGTGTGTGTGTGTGT